>CANNZV010004436.1:0-41084 GCA_947561585.1 Caprella mutica | reverse complement strand
GGTATTCCTTCAATATACCCTCTTCCTTTAGTTTTCTTATTCCATAGGTATTCCTTCAATATTCCCTCTTACTTTGAATGTCTTTTTCCATTAGAATTCCTTCATTATTCCATTGAACTTCGTCTCCTTGATTCCCTAGATTTTCCCTTGTGATTTATGGGACTATTCCATAAAAGTGTCAAAAAACTGCATTCCCTGAATATCAAAAATGATCATCATGGAATATTCCTTGGGAATATTCCGAGAAGGTTTTATTTTTTGCGCGGGCTTCCTGTCAAATATCATTCGTCTATCTGCGAAAACTGAATTGCAAAACCCAAAAATTTTAGTGTGCAAGATTCGCCTCTCCCAACCCTACCTGTTATTGAATCTAAATTATATTCGAATTCAAGTATGTATTATGGAACCAATATTCTGATTAAACAGTAAAAATTTCAAAAGCCAAAATATGAATTTAAATCACCCCATATATAGTTTGCTTATCTTTATTTTTCTATCTGTCTGCGCTCTGTCACTCTTTGAGTAATATTCAGAAATTAGATTAAGTATGTTAACAAGTGGTAGCATGAATACCAAATCTTATGAGAGGAAAATGAATTCATTAACTGAATTAGAAATTATTTGAAATCTAGAGCGAAAGTTTGCAACATCTGTCATAAAATTTATCTCTGTGACTCAATGTCAATGATATAATTATAATATTATCGTCCTTATTCAATTAATAACTTCAATTAAATCTGAAGAAACGAACCAAATTGTGGATAATCAAATTACACAAATATTGATATTGATGCAATTTAGAACACGTTATTCTTAACGGCTAGGTACACTAGTTTTCAAATAATTAGTGGCAATATTATTGTAGCCCGTAGTCATGATACTGCCAGAAATGTTTTTTTTTCTTATAGTATGTATCTCTCAATGAAATTGTGACACACGGAGGACTCTATTATAGTATAGTATATATGAAACGTATTATTATAGTATACTAGTACAGTACCTGTTGTTCATTCATTGAGTGTTCAATTAATATAATAGGTTTAATATTATATTCAAATGCACACATTTGTATACATATATTTAATTTATCAAAAATTCTATTTTAACTCTTTAGAATCAAAATTTTCTCTTATATTTTCAATAAATAATTCTAGTGTGACCCATGTAGTAATGATACTGCAGCAAATTATCAATTTTCCTTTTCAATTAGTGTTTCTTTGATTTTTCATTTCTATACACCAACTTTATGAGGCGCTGTTGATAGAATGACTATCTAATAGGGTGGAACCTAAAAACACTTTTTTTATATTTATTTGCAATTACCTGTAGAAAGTTGTGAAATGACATCAGATTGAAGCACAAAAAATACATCATAGCTGTATGTAGTTACTTATATGTATATGTGGTATTGGATATGATAACGATATTGCATAGGGTGGAAAGCACTCACATCCATTTTGGAGCTGCAAAACATCAAGTGTTTCACAGAAATATAAACTTTACACTACCAATTTTGATGTGCGGTTACACAGTGTAAATTCAAGTCCACCACGCTCGATCCCTGTACAATTTAAAATGAATTGTGAGGTATCACGTGGCAGCCCTGAATACTGTGATTGGTTTGATGTGTGTGTCTGACTTGGGAACAACATACACTGAGTGCTGTGACGTTTTCTTTGGTCAAATTTATTAAGTGATCATATATGATCACTTGCCCGGTAAAGAGTTAAATGCCTTCAAATTACACAAAATAATAGTTTGTACATAACAGCGGCATTTAGTCACTAATAATTTGTAAGTAACTTTTCCATTGAAAGGTACATAAAAATCCGAAACTTTGAAAATGCGTTTTCCAAAAAAAATCAAAAACTCTATGGAGTATTGCTCCCTGTAAACATCAATATTTTTGCCTGCAATTTTTTCTGCTTCGATCCGATGTCATTTCAAAACTTTTTACAAGAAATTGCATAACAATATCAAAATAAGTGTTTTTTTCGCTCCACCCTACTATCTAACCCATTTTGTGACCACGGACAGACGGACGCGGCTCTTATTATTGTATAGATAATAGATATGAAACGTATATTATTGAAAGAAAATTTTTTTAATTCTTTATATTCACAAACGTAACTCGACCCAAAATTATTAAATTACTTTTAAATCATTTGTTATTATTGAATAGTTTTGGTTTAGTATTAAATTAGAAGAACGATTAAAATATATTGAATAGTTTCCTTCTCACCATTATTTTATTTTGTAATTTGATCATTTGATACATTATTCTGTCAAAGTACATGTTTTGAAACATTAGAGTGTGTTAATATCCCCTATATGAAAATTTGTCGACGAAACGTCTTGTCGACGAAAAGTCCTGTCGACGAAACGTCTTGTCGACGAAATGTCTATTGACGAAACGTCTGTCAAAAAACGTCTGCACACCGTTAAAACAACTATGACGTGGTATGGCATCAAACATTAGTTCGACTCACAAAAACTGGTAATCCGATGTATCTGGTGCATAAGTTAACTTGCTATGAGAGTTGCCGATACTTTTTTTCAATTTTAGGAGTAAGTCATAGCAACTGATTTGTTTCAACCAACGTCAATTTAATTACTTATGAGTAGTATGTGCAACTCACCACGTAGGTAGGGGCAAAATTAAACTATTCATATTAGTCAAAACAAATCAAACGTAATTTGATTCAACTAATCCTTTCTCTGGGTGTAGGAAAAGACAGTTTGAAACATATCATAATAATAGATCCTGTGAATAAACCATCTGAAACTCATAATAAATAAAAAAAAACTGGAACACATCAAAAGAATAGACCATCTGGAACACATCAAATAAATAGAGCATGTGAAACTCATCATGAGAATAGACCATCTAAAACAAATAAAAAATGTAGACCATCTGAAATACATCAAAGGCATGCAGAAACTTGAACTCATCAAAGGATATGACTATCAGAAGGAAAACATAAGAATATCAGAAATGCTACCCAATGTTCTCCAAACTTCTGTGCCTATAAACTTTCTCTCGAGATCAGAGGCCAGTCACATTTCAAATGAACGAACTGGAGATATGAACAGTGATCTTTTGGACAGAGTCTTCAAACAGTTCTAAGGTTTGGAGATATTTGGATCATTGGAAGTACAAAGCAGTATTGCATTTACTGGATTATTATAAATCACATTTCATACTTATTGCTAATTGTATAATATGTAGCGGTTTATTTGTCGTCTATAACTCATTTTATATGTTCTTAGTGAATTTGTAAGGTATAATTTCCACAATCTCTCACAAGTCTACTAGAATAATTAAATGAAATGTCAAAATTATTCATAAAAAATAGACTTCATTCATTTACATATATTTTCAATCGTGAATAAATTTTAATTTTAGTAATTGTTACAATTCGATTAGATAATTGTTATTGATTTTAGAAATATAGAAGAAAATTACAGTTAAATATTCAACATTAAATATTGCAAAATTAATAATTTTTCTTACGAATAGTAATTATAAATACGTATAGTAATTTGTTTTGAAAAGTAATGTATATTGGAGATATATGTGAAAATTTAATTTTTGTATATATTTCTCAAACGAAATGAAAGCTACTCTTATTAAAGTAACACTTTTAATTGTTATAAAATACATTAACATAGCATTGTAAAAATGATAAAGATTTATTATTGATTTTTTAGAAACCTTAACGAAAAATGTTCGGGAATAATCGAGGAAACTAATTCAATATAGTGTGAAATATATCTATTTCTTTAAGTAGTATATAAGTACGTCTCCAATCTTATTGAAGATATAGCTACTCAACATAATTTAAATTGTATCAGAAAAAATAAACCAAATTGTAAAAGTATTAATAGAGAAAAAACATCGTACGTAAATTATTCTTTGACGTTTACCAATAGATGTATAAATATACAAATGAAGATTTTTATGAAGAAAAATGTAGAAATGTCAATTGGTTAAAATAATAAGAGTTTTAGTAAGGACTGGCGTGCACGCTCCAGCAGTTAAATTAGTGAGCAAACTATTGATGGCTAGGTTACTAGAGTGAAGAAATACTCAAATTTTGAAAGAAGCTATTAATGATATACAATTGAAGATATTTTGAAAGAAGCTATTAATGATATACAATTGAAGATATTTTGAAATATTTCTACCTAAATCAATGATAATTATTGAGTGAAGAAAATATATAGAAAGGTAAAAGATATATGATAACTTCATTAGATATGACAGCATATGTTTTCAATTATTTTACTATTTACTATATAGTAGCTAAGTTGATCAGTGGATCAGCATTGATACTCTTACATTCGTTGTAGCGGTGTTTGAGGCCTGTAAGACTGTTATTTTTTCAAAAACTATTTTATATCAATTCAACTGGACAATGGATCAATGCCACTAAACTGCTACTAAATGCTGCGGTATTAGTGGCCAGTACAAGTGTGTCGTTAATCTGTCCGAAAGTGAGGCAATAATTTACCACCCGAACATCCTGAAGTACTATTATTCCTTGCGGTGGAAAAGAGTTGTACATTTTCATGAGAATTTGGAGTTCAACATTCGTGGCTGTTGGATATTCTTTGGATAAAGACATAAGTTAGGCCTTTCGCATCGTTAGTTCGTGTGTTATTGCAAAAATAATATAATAAAAATACTTAAATTCAGATTCAATTGAATGATTAAATGATATATTTAATACTAAATTACTCTTTATACCTTTCAGAAAAAAAAAATATACTTGTTACTCATTTCTTCCTATTCACTTTAAATTAAACATTAAATTAGCTATTGCTAATTTATTTCTTGTGTACATTGTAGTTGACTAAATAAGATAATTAAATTTCTTTTGAACTCTCTTTGTTATTTGATGGATTTTCCCGGGCAAGAAGGTTTTATGCCTGGGATATTCCCTTAATATCTACAATATTCCCTCCTAATCTGCACTCACAGTTTGATGATGAAGGGATATTCCTGTAACAATAATATTGGATAGTATTCAAATTCTTATACAGGGGAATATTCCAGGAATATTGGAGAGTTACAGTATTCGGTCAGATATCATCATATTTCTATAGTATTCCATGCGAAACAAATTGGAATATTCTTGGAATATATATTTTTGATAGTATTCCATTCTGAATATCCCATAAATGTCCCAAGAATTATCAAGATAGTTACGTATAATAGTATTCCCAAAAATAAAACGAAGGAATATCCCTGGACACTTGGGATCTACAGTATTCTTAGTGAAACAATGACGGAATGTAACAGGAATCGAATGAAAAATTTTACTTCCTAAGAAATACTTTTGAATATCCCTGGAATTATTTCAATATTTTTGATAAGGAATATATCCCATTGGGTAATATAAAGGAATGTTCCTTGGAGATGGGAAATTTAAAGCATGTATTTCAAACAACAAAGGAAAGTCAATGGAATCGAACGATGAATTTTTCTATTTCCTTAGAATTTGGTTGTCTAATTTGAAAACTAAAAAACGTGAGTTTGTGAGATGAACTGTTGTAATTTGGATTTCATATGTTCCCTTCTAATTTTTATCATCTATACAATTTTTGCCGCTACTTGTAGTTTAAGAGGGTAGCGCAAGAGTTAAGCTCTTCAACTATGAGGCGTTAGATTTCCGTGTTAGGTATGTGCTTCCATTCATACAAAACTCCTTCACAGAGCTTTTCTGCATCCATGAGCATTGTCACTGACTTCTGATGAGATTTCTTCTAAAATTCACTTTCCTTTCTTGTTGCTTCTTCCAGTCTCTTGTATTTCAAAACATCATCGATATGGCATTTTGTTCTTAAGCAGATACTAAACCACCAAGTGAATTAAAAATATCGATCTAAATGAATAGAGTTTCGGATGAGCAAATTAAATGCTGGCTCCCTATTAGAAATTAGTAGTACCTACAAAAATTAATTATTTCGTTTTTATGAAATCCGAAACTAGTAAAAGTTGCGAATCAGGTACCCAGAATATTTTTTATCCAATTTAGTTTTCGCCTTGCAGCAGTGCAGTTCAGACGTTATAGACGGGCTATAAGAGACAGTAGTTAAGTTAGTGTCAATTCAAGAAAAAAAGAGGTTAGTATTGTGATTGCAAATGTTTAACGAATCACCATTGTTTATATTTTATCAACAGCAGTTACCACTCAACTATTTAAAATTTTAGTTTAAAGTTAAGTATTGATATGTGGTGATAACGGAATAAGAGTAGGGTCAAGTAGGTAAATTGCGGTAAACTAACTAACGGCGGCCTCTAACAACATACACATCATAGCTTCAAGACACACGTTAAAAACTTAGATTAACAAATTATAGCATGCACTAAGCTTCTTTTGATAGCTATGCAACATTTTAATGTTATTTCGGTTCAGAATGTTTTTTGACTCTTGAGAGGGCCGTAATTAAAAATTAAAGTGCCGTAATTTACCTGCGTGACCCTACTTACCCTAGCTATACCTACTGTACTATTTTAGTTTGTAGGCCTATAACTATTCAATGTATACTTAGTTTATACTTTGATTGTAAATGGATTCACTTATATGTTAATTTATATTATGAAATGTTTATTAATATTTAGCTATAACCTAGGTTAAACAATACATATTCTCTAGCCTCTGTAAGTGAAATATAAAATTTCATTAATTTATTTTTCTTCCTTTTACTGACTAGAGTTTAATAGTACCAATAATGATTTTCAGTGTTAATGATATTCATAGTACCTTTTTTTCGTTCATGAGCACATTCTTGTTTTACTTATATTTGATTTTTTTACTCTTTTGACCCATATTGTTTCTCAAAAACTTTTTTCCTATCTAAATCTGTATTCCATTTAAGATCTACTTTTTCATCTTTCAAAATTTGAAAGAATAATTTCAATTAGGTTTTTATTTCATTTATGGATTAACTAATTGAATACAGGTTATTGATAAATGATGACTAATTATTTTATTTCTCCGTAGGTACTACTACCACAGTTTCTGGCAATATGGTTGGCTAAGAAGTTACAAATCTAGAGACATGTCCTATTCATTTCATTGTGTGTACTATATAGTATGAAGCGCGTGCTCTAAAACTATAGCTGCACTGACACCACTATATTCACTTCATAAGTTTATAGTAGAGAATATGAAGGAATTTAAGATTAATGACTAAATTAATTGCTCGATTGAATATATTTGCTCCTCCTTAAGTAAAGAACCAAATACAAAAGACTTTGTACAATATAGTTGTCGTCACACAGGAAAGTGGCACATAGTAAGCTACGTTACCACCAATCGATTGCAGTGGTCAATAATTTTGCAAAAAGAGACGATAGCACTGTTGAGTGTTGACTGCATTAACAGATGTAAGAGGAAAATGAGAAGGTGATAGTAAATGAAACATGTAAGCCTTTCTTGATAAAAATTGAAAACTTTGCCAGTGAAAAATACAACCTTAGCGCTAAAGAATAAGTAAGAAATATCTAGTGAAAATTATTGACAGCTAAATAGATTGAGCCTCTATAACATGTAAAAAAGTTACACACGAATTAATTTATGTTTAATTAATTTAAGCCCTTTTTAAATCATGTGCTATTTGATATTTTAATAAAATGATTGACGTATGTTTAGTTTCTTTCATTCCATACTAGTATAAACGGGCAATAGTGGAAATGCCTAGATTTAAATAATGTGTTCTGTAATTGAAGTTTTAATATTCGTAGATTTTTTATACGAAGTTATTTGTTCACGGTAAACTTCTTGGTGTGTAGCCATGTGACAATTGAGTTATGCACTCAAGTAATTAGTGTTACACGGCCACTTGTAGTCTCAGTAATTTAATTTCACTTATTCCCTCCTTTTGAATTACTTATTCCATTGATATTCCTTCATCGTGGCCTTCTCTTCTGGATGTTTTATTCCATTGTTATTCCTTCTTCCTTTGGATGACCTATTCCATAGGTAATCCTTAAATATTCCCTCTTACCTTGGATGACTTACTCCATAGGTATTCCTTCAATATTCCCTCTTCCTTTAGATGTCTCATTCCATAGGTATTCCTTCAATATTCCCTCTTACTTTAGATGTATCATTCCATAGGTATTCCTTCAATATTCCCTCTTCCTTTAGTTGTCTCATTCCATAAGTATTCCTTCAATATTCCCTCTTACTTTGGATGTCTCATTCCATAGGTATTCCTTCAATATTCCCTTTTCCTTTAGATGTCTCATTCCATAGGTATTCCTTCAATATTCCCTCTTACTTTGGATGTCTTATTCCATTGGCATTCCTTCATTATTCCATTGAATTTCGTCTCCGTGATTCCCTAGATTTTCCCTTGTGATTTATGGGACTATTCCATAAAAGTGTCAAAAAATTGCATTCCCTGAATATCAAAGAATGATCATCATGGAATATTCCTTGGGAATATTCCGAGAAGGTTTTGGGAATATCCATTTTTTGCGCGGGTTATATACTCGGTAATTCCACTGAAACTCCAATCAGCTGTATTCTTCACTCGTTAAATGGACTGATTTACGGTGTTAAGAGACTTGACACGTATAACCTTATAATTCTGTGGGCAGTGGTCAAACAACGTGAATGATTCATCTTACCAGGGATATGTGAAGCCATGCTGTTGGAAACATCAATCAGTGGAAGAAGCAGCATGGCATATCATATAATATGTATTTTGGATGTGTACTATGGCTAGAATTTTCTTAATATGTTATTAGATTAATTATGTATCCCAGCAATTGTAGGAAGGATGGGTTGGGTTATGGTGGAACTCGATAAGTGGCAACCTTCTACTTGTGACTTCTGTTATTAGTTATTTGAAGCTAATTGATTATTCTCATACGAATAAAGAGAAAGCTGTACCATCATTTGCCTATATTATTACTCAATCACGATATTTTATCTACTAATAATTAGCTCAATTGGCATTATCGAAGTTCAATGCTCTGTGATAGGTTATTGAAAAAAAACTCACCAAATTAAAATTAGGTATTTTTTCATTTTGTTCCCTAAATACAATCAAGACTCTTCAGCATCTCATCAAATTCTAATATCCGATCAAATGAGTTGTCAAAACAGATTTCCATCAAAGCTACCAATTAAAAGACGAAATGATTTTTCAAAACAAAATGTATTTTCATTACGAAAATTTGAGGTCAAACTGTCAAAATATTTTTTTTTTGATTATATATTAAAATAATATAGATATTAAATTATATAATCTCTAATCACTATTTGAATGATAATGGTTAAACTTCATTTCGAAGAAATTTTTACTTATCAATAACTGAATTGAAGTAATGAAGTAATTGAAGTAATGGCTTCCTTGCTGTTCAGTTACACTCACCACATCTGCGACATAATAATTACGTTATATAATTGAAATAATCTCACTCTAGGATCATGTTGAAATCAACATACTATACATATCACGCACTACAGACAATATAATAAGCGAAAGGTCACACATGGAACAAACAAAATGATATATATATATATAAAACTGATTTAAAAAATAAATTACATTCGGAAAAATGCAAATAATGTTTTTTATTATTATCACGACCGTTGCATTTTTATTACAGAAAACTATTATATCTCTGATTGAAAAGGTTTGGACATAAATAACTTATTCAAAGAAAACATTCAAAACATCGATAATGATTCTTACTTTTGTAAGCGATGAATTGCTATCTCGTTATGACCTTTCATCCTATCAAAGAAAGATGAAAAGCTTGGTATTCATAAGCCGGATATGCACTTAGCTGATTTATTGTAGCCAAATTCATAGGCAAAAGGCATATGACCATTGACCATCTATCATATTCAACATGAGAGTTAGAGTTGTTCTTTTCTGTGTGCATGATCTACTTGATAATAAAAAGGAGAGATTGAAATCTATTTGTGACCCTCTTCAGAGTCAAAATATATACAGAATGACTTGGAGTTCAAGTGATTGCAACTAAATAATTTGCAATCGCCGCACTTTGAAAATTTATATGTATACGGTGGGGAATAAAAACTAACAATTGATTATTGGTTCATCATAACTATACATTATACAATAACTACAATAAAATCAATTTAAATGATAATTTTGAATCTATAAATGTATAGATTTGTTTTTAACAAAGGCCCCTGCCAGAAGAAGCTAACCTTCTTTAAATAATTAATTTAATATTGAATTTATACTCATCCAATTTTTAAATTGCCCTACTACACAATTATTGAATAAATGGAGTTTGTAAAAAAATACATAATAATTATCACATGGTAAAATACAATTTTTAAGATAAAATAATTCCATTGATAGATCGAAATTTCATTATTCAGTCTTTACAAATCAACTTTTCAAAATTTGTGATGTGAATACTAAATATTATGTTATGATTTATAAAATATAAGTTACATATTATTATTGAAAGGTACACATTTGATTTTCTTCAAAATTTTAATTTTAATTTTCTATACAATTATATTACAAATCGAAGAAAGTATGGGGTTTGAATTATTGTGAAAAGAACCAAAAGAGATGTCCGTGAGGGGAGAAAAAACAGAGAGATAACAAACGTGAGGGGAAAAACTAAAGATGAGCAGAAAAAATGAAGTGGTTCAAAAAATTGCAGATTAAAAGAATGTGAGATTTTCATGCTAAATTCCCATAAATGCGAGAATTTTGAAAAAAGACGTATGTATAAAATTGCAGTATTGAAAAAATCGGGATTTAAAGAAATTGGGATTAAAAAAAGAGATTTGAAAATATCGGGCTTCATGAAAATTGAGATTTGAAAAAAATGTGAGATTTAAAAAACATGCGGTGTATCAGAAAATGTAGAATTTCAAAGATATTTGATATCCGTTAATTATTTATTAGAAAAAAAACGACTTCTTATTAAAAAAAATTCGACAATTTAAATAACTAGAGAACTCTTGATTAGTGTAATAATTGGAATAACAGAGAAATATCAAATCTGGATAATGGAAATATTTATCCGATGATTCTATAAAAATTTCAGATAAAAAAATCTTTTTTTTCTAAATCGGATAATTTTAAAAATAATCAAAAATATATAGCCCGTCACTTTTGACGGGCAACTCACTAGTAGATATATAATTATCATCTTTCATATTCCATTGTTCATCAATAAGTATAAGTGAATGTAGCTAGGAGATTATTTGAGATGATTCAATAATGCTTTAGAAAACAAACTATTAATAGTTAAGTATATACATGCATATATAGTTCCATATAAAAAATTAATACAAGGAAATAATTATGATTTAGATTATATTTTAAGTAAAACTATGCCAGTGGCATAAGAAGGAGTTTCAGAATTATTTTGTTTGTCCATATGTTCCTGCATAGGAATATGGTTGGCAACAAATTGTTGCAGACCAAATTGATATCCTGAAAAAAATTCAATTAAGGTATCATAAGCCCACATGAGATAATCAGTTTCATTACAACTTACACTACCGTTATTCGTATACTGTACATTGAATTGTATGATTTTTTCTTCAATATTTCGATCTCCTCAGAGTCATTTTCAGTATTAAGTATTAATAGTTTATACAAACCTAGCATTAAAATAGTAGGACTGGGCCTAAGACCAAAACTTAATCTCAAATAACGTTATGCGATCGGACTATAATATTCATTTTCAATGTCTTTGTACCATAAGAAGATAAGCTTTTCCTGATCACATTCTCTCAAACCTAGAGCTAAAAAGGCTTTAGTTATATCAAAAGTTAACCCGCACACGCATGGGCAACATCTGAAATTTGACTCAAAAACAGGGTTTACTGTACAGCTAACCACACGTTCGTTTGGATAGATAAAGTATCATTCACATGTTACTCGAAAGGGAAAATGTTGTTCTTCATGCTGCAGCAAAAAGAAATTCTGAAAATTTGATCAAATTTGCGAAATAATGGCCCAAAATCAGTAGATTTTTGAATAAAATATGTTTTGGAGAATATATGCCATTTTTTCTATGGTACTTTCATTATATTTTATGATGTTTTTGGATAGAGTTTTGTATGCTTAATCTGACGGTATCTTTATTTTTCCTCTTACTCGAATAATTCAGAAATTATGAGCAATTTTCTGGAAAAACAGTACAAACTGTCTACCTAGGTACACAGCTAGCGTGTGCAGGCACACACACCTCACCCGTAGCTTTAGCACACAAATTGATCATACGCAGCTAACTAAACCTATTCTCCTGCCTTACTCCTTACCCTAAACTTCCACTCCTATTTGACCCACATCATTAGATAAAGATCACGGAGACGCAAATTTTGATGTAAGGCAACCCCTAATGCCACATCTCTATTTTTACTGTCTACCTAGGTGCCCAAAAGTTGTGTACGGGTTAACAAAAATTTATCAAACCTAGAAAGCATAACAGCTATAGTGATCTTGTGGTTTAATGATGGTCCAGGTAAAAGAGCTTGATTGTGGCTCACTGCATTTGGCCTTTTACTAGATTTCTCTCATAAGTTGGAAATGAACACGACTATACCAATATGTGGTAAAAAGCTACAGTTAGGGGTTTCTTTCATGACATCAATATCTGGAATGCCTTTTACATTACCTAGTTTTTCCTGCTCAACAAATACATCGTTATACATTTTTAGTTTGTTGAAGTCTTTTGACAGTTTCTTAATATTAGACTCCAATATGTTTTTACTTAGATTGAAATTTGTTCCAAGTAAGTGCTTATTTTCGTTGTTCCATGTCAACCGGCTTAATAAGTCTACCGTTTTCTTCCCGTTTAGTTTTATCTAACACGTATTCTACCAGCTTACGATTTACTTCAGTATTCTCCTTTTCATCTTCTATCTCAAAATTCAAAACCTTTTGCATATCACGATTTAAAGTTACGTCAGAAAGTTTATCAAAGAAAATATCTTTAGACAATTCAGGTTTATCGGTTATATCATAAGCTAGATTACAAAAAGTGCCATCCTTGTAAGGCAAATAATCTAGGTTTGAATTTAATGCATCAATACTGCCTGACAACACAAGTCCTATTGAAGAATCTGAATAAAAGGAATTATTGTTAAGAAAGAGTCAGAATCAGCACCCAAAATTAATTCAAATCCCTTAATTTCCCCAGATTTATTTTCAACCAAATACCTATCTGCCATGTTATAACCTTCCCCAATGAAGTTCCCAGATAACTTATCAATACCGGGAACATATAATCTAATATTTATTTCAGGAATCACTACGGCTTCAATAGTATGAATCATTTCACCTACTTTTACTGGAACTAGAACAGAAATGGTGTTAATGTCCTTGCTGGAGTTAAAACAGTTTATACGTAGTTTTACCTCAGGGTTACTCACTGATCGTGAATGGTCATCTGCTACCTTTTTAAAAACAAAATTTATCTGAGAACCACTATCCTTAAGTCCTCTCACAGTGGTTTTAGTAAGTGAACCTATATCACATGTAATTTGCGAATTTTGCTACCGTAAAACATGCCGTATGAAACCCTTGAGGGTTTCCTATTATTTTAAACCGAGCTTCTAGCATTAATATAAAGAAAACTCATATGGTCACCTTTACAATGGAAACACTTTGACCCAAATTTGAATCTGCAATCTTCCTTATAATGACTTTTGAATGAACATTCGGAACAAAATCTAAGCCTATTAAGTTTGTCAATCTTCAGTCTAGATGAAGGATAATTTGTTCAATCCTTCATAGAGTGTGAAACATTTGGTCGGTTATCAGCCACGCAAAAATTACATGGAATTGCAGTTTTTACATTGACAACATAATTGGAAGTAAATTCCTTATTTTTTGAATCTCTATCCCTATAAGAATCCCTATCCTTAAATTCGACATCATTTTCTTTTAAACGCAAATAATATCTTTCCGTTGCATCAAATATGCTCTCCTGAATCTCACAGAGACTTGGTTTTGTGTTATTAGTTAACTGGATTAATTGTTAATGTAATAAAATAAAGTAATTAGTAATAGTTACAGTAATTCGTAATAGTAATGAAATAGTAATTCGTAATAGTAATGAAATAGTAATTCGTAATAGTAATGTAATAGTAATTCGTAATAGTAATGAAATAGTAATTCGTAATAGTAATGAAATAGTAATTCGTAATAATAATGAAATAGTAATTCGTAATAATAATGAAATAGTAATTCGTAATAGTAATGAAATAGTAATTCGTAATAGTAATGAAATAGTAATAGTAATGAATTTTGCATGGAAGTAAAAAAATATGGTTATTTAATTATCTGGCACCTTAATTATCTCGCATTGTTAGAAAAACCCCAAATTACAACAAAGTAAACTATGAGGTAAGGTACCTTACCCTATTAACCCTAGTAACCTAGGGACTGGTCCAGGCGCACCAGTCCTCAGGGAAAAATATTATTAATTTTATTTTTAAACCGATTTGGAAGGTGTCTTTTTAAGACTCAATTTTCAACATAAATACACACGATTATATAAAAAGAAGATGATAGATAGCAAGATTCTCATATTATGAACATTTATTCAAATATACAGGGTGTCTCGAAAAAAAACGGAACAAAAGTTTAAGTTAGTATGTTTTAAAAAATATTAAAGGTATAGGTATCATCCTCGACTCTGTTTTATTGTTAAACCCTTTTCCATTTACAATTAAATTTTCATTAAGTTTTATTTATTTTTGTTAATGTTATAAGGATTTTATTGAAGGGTAGTGGAAATGGCTTTCGAACAAATATTTTGAAAACCTAAGAAATATTTGTTTTTCATCTTTGCTTGTTAATATTGTTTTAAATAGATAATTATTATTACGCTTTTACCAATGGATCTGTAAATTTTTAATAAAGGTTCTTATGAAGAGAAAATATCGAAAAGTCAATTTGTTAAGATTTTATAACAGTTTTAGTGAGGACTGTCGTGCACGGACCAGTCCCTAGGTTACTGAGCAAACTTTTATAGTCTAGGTTACTAGGGTTAATGCATTTCAGTCGCCAATCCTTGTAGTCTCCTTCACCGTCAGCGCATAGTGGTCCCTCTGTCCGAACATGGACTTATTCTATCCTGATTATGCCTACTGCTACCATATTGTAGTTGTAATCCATAGCAGGATATTTCAAAGTTCAGCAGACTAATTAGTTAAGAAGGCGAATCCTGGTAAGATTTATCATGGCTAGTCATATATCTGATAAGTAGTTTTCAGAGTAGATGTTGTTAGTGCGCTGGCTTCTAGCTTATTTATTTCCACTGACAAAATTTTTCCCTGCAAACTATTTCCACCGCATACACTTTCATCAGCCATCGCCTGCTCAGGACTCAGATTCTAAGATGGGAAAACTGGAAAAAGATTTAGACGAATGCCCGGTACACATGCCTCATAATATAGTTAATTTTATTGCAATTTGAGTTATTACAAAGCAAATAGAGACACGGATGTTAGAATTAGGTTAAATTACAGTGGGTTAACAACGTTAAGACATAGAGTTTATTTAAAAAGTTTATATGTTATACAGAGAGAAGAATATTAGAGAGATGAAAGAATCACATCTCTCTCTGAGTAATGCAAAAACAGACTGCCTTAAGGAACTACAAGCAGTGTTATTTAACACTCGCCGGAAATGTAATAGACTTTAGACCTTACGTCCGTTTCTCATAAAAGTAATACATGGTTAGTTAAACAATAGGTAATTTAATATAGCTGAGCTAGTCTAACAGGAAGTTAATATTAAACATATAACGAGTGTGTAATACATTTAACTAAAATTTCAACAACGGACACCAGAGAATACACTTTTATAATTTATTTTTGATATATTTTTTTAGATAAAATTCATATAAAAATAATAAAAAAATAATGTGTTCAAATTTAATATCAATATATTCCCGTGCGTATCATAGTTACATTCTTCATGTTTAATACCCGTCGAATTAAAGCAGACACTAAATAGATAAGTAAATAAATATATATATAGATTACTTCATTGCCGAGATTTTTACCACAATTCTGGAAGAAGTTGGTCGAATTGGCACTGTACTTCGACATCGCCGGTGATATTGCCTATTTTACCGGTACTTTTCTGTACATTGTAATGTGTCATATATTATAAATTTATATATTCGAATATATCCTATGCACCTAAAATATTAAAAAAAAAGGCACAGGAAATATTTTTCTGAATATATATTTGGAATATATTTCTGGACATATATTTGGAGTACATTTCTGAATATATATTTGGAATATATTTCTGAATATATATTTGAAATTAAATTAAATATTTTGATAAAAATATTTATTAAATTAGTATTTATAATAAATAATCATATGCGATATTTAAAAATAATCTAGACGGTATAATAATTGTTATATTAGATGATTCGTTATTGAATTCCGTTATTGAAAACGTATTTCGAATCTTAAAATATTGGTATGAATTTAGTTTCCCAACCTAATGAAAATTTAGCCAGGAAGCTAAACAGGATGGAATTTTTAATCGATTTTGCAATAATAAGGTGATTCAAGTTATGTTGATGGAACCTACCTAGATAATATTTTTTCTTAATACTTACCTGTATGTACTATCGCGGAAAAGTGTATCCGTCCAATTGCTGAGGCGCGCATGAATAATCTAGTTCCCACTGTACCACGGATTATCGTACGCTACCCCAAATTCTCATTTTATCCCCGCATGTAAGAAATTTCGATTCTTTTTAATGCAGTGCGGGACATTTCGTCTTCAGCCGTCATGATGAAAAGTCATCAAATTTCACTCTCTCTATTTAAAAACTTGTGTTTTAGGCAGATCGAAAATTAATCTTTCTTTAGATACTAATTTTACTTAGCCAGGATAAGTTATTCTTCAGTCTTTCTAGCTGAGGACTCTATTTTTTATTGTCATGCTCATATGGAACTATATCTTTTACTTATACATTTGTAAATTAATTTTTTTCGCTTTTATTTTCTAAGTTCTAGATTCAAAATTTTAAGCTATATTTTTTAACTCTGTGAAAAATTGTTAATGCTACAATTTTTAGGCAGCTTAATCCTTGAAATTGAGATATTCGAAAGACTGATCAGATTTCTGAGCTAGTTGTTTTCTTCTTGGATATGAACTCTAAATATTTTTACCAGTTGATTTTTTGCTTTTTGCTGATAGCTGAGACGAAGTCCAGCTCAATATCAAGTGTTTCTGTTCTCGAGATCATTTCGAATTATAAATTTATCAATATTTCACAAATTTTCTTGAAGTCGCTGATGGAATTTGCGATTTATTACCAAAATGTGTGCTTTCAAAACTTTTTTATCTTTACTTCTGAACTTTGAAATAATACCGAACTTCAGAATTTTTTTCTATAGTTAGTGAGTGGAACCATTTTTTATAGGTATCCAAACCTGCAAAATGTCGAGATTTAGAACAGTTTACGAAATAGCAAAATTAGTTTTTATGCACTTCCTTGCATTACTCTGTAGTAGAGTCATAAAGCAGTGCCCGCACAGTAATTAAACCATTAAATTAAAAAAAAATATGGAATTCTACTTTATATTATTGTGCCTAAATTCCTTTAAATACGATCTGTAGACATGGAATAGAAAGAAAAAAACACCTACAGCTGTAGCTTATAACCACATTTTACTTTTTATTTTAGCCTTTAGACTTCTAGAGTTTAGGTAGGTATATACTTTATTAAATGTTCTATAATGCATATGATTCTTCCATTCGTAAATAGCCGACGGTTTACGTCAATAGTTTTATAATGTAGACTGTAGTATATACTTTTTGTTTAAACTGTTCTTTCTGTATTTATAAATACCTTTAAATTTAAATCTTTTTCAGGTTTTAGTCTCACAATACCTATAGATATAACAATATTTATGCACTATAAAAAAGGGAAAACCTACTAATAATTTTCGGAACAGCTGGATGCTCAAGGTTAGTGTTAAACGGTAAATGTAATTACGTATATTCACCTAATTTATTTTTCCCATGATTTTCATCTTCTAATTCTACTACCAAATTCTCGTTTTTATTTTGTGCAGGTAACTCTTAAGAAATTTCTTTCTTTCTGGGTAGCAAAGAATTTATAAGCCAGCATGAGCTCTAGGGTCACGCAGGTAAATTGCGGCCCTTTAATTTTTTATTAGTCTCTACAACATTTTGAATCAAAATTACATTAAAATGTTGCATAGCTATCAAAAGAAGCACAGAGAATGCTATAACTTATTAATTTAGGTTCTGACTTGTGTTTTGAAGCTATGATGTTTCAGTTGTTAGAGGCCGCAGTTAGTAAGTGGGCCGCAATTTACCTGCGTGACCCTATCATGAAACTGTTTGTGGTGGATTTAATAGAAGGGGGTTCTCTTTGGCCTCGAACTGTTGTAATTTGGATTAATAATTGTCTTTTTTGATTCTTATTATGTTTATCTTTTTACGCCACTTGCAGTTTTAGAGGATTGCACTAGGTTTATGCTTTCAAACTACGAGGTCTTCGACTTTTTGGTTTGTTAGGCTTAATTTACTATCCCCTTTTCATTTTAATCTTCCATCCGTGAGTGCAGCCTCCGGACCTTAAATTGGGTCGTTTTTTATTCTTTTTTCAAGTGAATGCATTATCGGAGTAGCTCTTCTGTATTCATGAGCATTGTCACCGATGGTGGTAGGTGACTTTGTTCTTGAACCCACTTTCCTTCCAGACTGCTTCTTCCAGTCCTTTGTATTTAATTTCATTGTCAGCGATATGGCCTTTGGTTTCAAAGAAAACGTTAAACCCCTACTTAAATTAACAGAGATTATTTATTAATAACTTTATACTAAAAAAAACTATCTTAAATTCATAATAGTAAATATGTAAGATATTCATGTTGCATTTATGAGTTTTCAACGAATGACACTATGTAACAGTCATGAATTGAAGAAAGAGGCAGAGATTTTTTCGATACGAACAGTTGCAAATTGGATGATGACCAAGTTTTTTTTTCCTTTTTATTTCATTGAAATTCACTGTTTTGTAGAATAGCACTAGATAGGGAAAACAATGTAGTCTTAGATTGTTCATTAATATAATTTGCAATATGTTTTTGCACCCACCCTGTTTGTTCATTTTCCTCTTACTTCCGCGATTACTAGATTCTTATTCCGTAACATTCCATTGAAGAGTCTCTTTCATTCCATTCACGGCGTCTCATTCCAATCTAACTGCTAGATCTATATTAAGGTCTTATCTATTTATTTTCCGATTAACGAAATCTCGAAACCATTATATTCGCATCAAACCTATTCAATAAAAATAACTTATATACTAATTTATATTATTAAAATTTGTTTCCAGTTCAATGGGTAGAGCGAGAATTCGCTAGGAGGAACTCTAAAGACCACTATCTATGACCAGATCACTTCTTTTCACAAGAAAGCGGAAGAAACAAACGACAGCAGTGCAAATCTCCCTATTCTCAATTGGTGAGGACAAATTTCTATTAGTTCAGTGATAACTAATAGAATTAGCAAAGTTATTGGTATCAGTTATGTTTCATAAATATATAACTTAAAAAATGTATGAAATTTTTTTAAAGATATAATATAGTAGGCTAATTACAAAGCCCCCAGTGCCTGTATCCTCAATCTGTTCAGGTGAATATAAGAGAAGGCACAACAGCTTCAGGCTTATCATTTTTGTAGCTAATTAAAGTTTCTGAGGATAACTCGGTATGTTTTTTTTATTGTCCGGTAGGCATCATTTATTATCACCTCTTCATTTTCCTTTTCCATCTGTGAGTGCTGCCACCGGTGTTGGCGACTATTTCCGTCACATTCCTTGGTAAGTGACTGCAGTCATGGATTTTTTTTTTTGCATCCATGAGCGTTGTCTCCGACTGGTGGTAGTTTATTCTTTCATGGAGTCTCTTTCCTTTCTAACTGTTACTTCAAGCCCCATAAATATTCAATTTCTTTTCAATATCAGCGATATGGCCTTAAAACTTTCAATTAAATTTATTGGCAATTGTTGTTGATAAAATATAAACAATGGTGTACATTCGTTAAACATTTACAATCACAATACTAACCTCTTTTTTATTGAATTGACACTCATAGGCCGTCAATTACGTCTGGACTGCATTGCTGCAAGGCGAACACTAAAATGGATAAAAATTATTCTGTGTACCTGATTCGCAACTTTTACTAGTTTCATATTTCATAAAAACGAAATAAGTAATTTTTGTAGGTACTACTAATTTCTAATAGGGAGCCAGCCAGCATTTAATTTGCTCATCCGAAACTCTATTCATTTAGATCGATACTTATAATTCACTTGGTGGTTTAGTATCTGCTTAAGAACAAAAGGCCATATCGATGACGTTTTGAAATACAAGAGACTGGAAGAAGCAACCAAAAAGGAAAGTGATTTTTTGAAGAAGTCTCATCAGAAATCAGTGACAATGCTCATGGATGCAGAAAAGCTCTGTGAAGGAGTTTTGTATGAATGGAAGATGAAAATGGAAGCACATACCTAACACGGAAATCTAACACCTCATAGACATAGTTGAAGAGCTTAACTCTTGCGCTATCTTCTAAAACTACAAGTAGCGTTAAAAATTATATAGATGGTAAAAATTAGATGAGAACATATGAAATCCAAATTACAACAGTTCATATCACAAACCCACGTTTCTTAGTTTTCAAATTAAACAAACAAATTCTAAGGAAATAGAAAAAATCATCGTTCGATTCAATTGACATTCCATTGTTGTTTGACATACATACTTTAAATTTCCCATCTTCCAGGAGCATTCCTTCATATTACCCAATGGGATATATTCTTTATCAAAAATATTGAAATAGTTCCAGGGATATTCGAAAGTATTTCTTAGGAAGTAAAATTTTTCATTCGATTCCTGTTACATTCCGTCATTGTTTCACTAAGAATACTGTAGATCCCAAATGTTCCAGGGATATTTCTTCGTTTTATTTTTGGGGAATACTATTATACGTAACTAGCTTGATAATTCTTGGGATATTTATGGGATATTCAGAATGGAATACTATCAAAAATATGTATTCCAAGAATATTCCAATTTGTTTCGTATGGAATACTTTAGAAATATGATATTCCCTGAATATCCTAGGATGATATCTGACCGAATACTGTAACTCTCCAATATTCCTGGAATATTCCCTCGTATAAGAACTTGAATACTATCCAATATTATTGTTAGAGGAATATCCCTTCATCATCAAACTGTGAGTGCAGACTAGGAGGGAATATCGTAGATATTAAATGAATATCCCAGGAATAAAACCTTCTTGCCCGGGAGAACCGCAATAAAGCCTTTTATACACCATCCAAAGGACAAAAAATTAGCATTTGTATAATCTGAGTTATTGACGAAAGTAGTGCGCAATTGAAATTGTCCTTGATGGGGCGATTCTTGCGCGCGAGAGGGGCGAATATCTGCGCACCCATTAATTCCTTTCCATAGTGAAAATAGCACTATTGAGTGTCTAGATACTTACTATAACAATAATTCCAATGTGTTTAAAAGCATAAACAATCATATAATGATTCAAATTCAAAACTTGAGACAAACTTTTTTCGACCTGTTTATGTAAAGTTCGTTGAATGCATGTGTGACGTCATGAATGTTGGTTTCTATTCAGGATTAATTTATGCTTGTAATATTAGTTTATCTAAAGTATGACACTATTACATTAACTTGTTATGTAACTATAAATATAATAAATAACTAGATGACGGGCACTCATAGAGCGCATACTTTTGCCACCGCTTATAAATGACCTTGACCTTTAACCTGTTCACTTCCAAAATATAAAAAATGATTCCTGAATAATGAAGCATCGTCCCGCCCAATTTCAGACAATTTGGATGAACTCTTTTGGGTTATAAATGACCTTGACCTTTATTTTTACCTGATTGCTCCCAAAATCTAATAAATTGGTTCCTGCCTGGATAATTACCAACCGTCGACCAAATTTCAGTTAATTTGTTGAATACATTTTGCGTTATAAATCAACTTGACCTTCAACCTGACCGCTTCCAAAAACTTACCAAACCGTTCCTAGATATTGACCAATCGTCCCATCAAATTTCAGACAAATTTATTGAAAACTTTTTGAATTATTGAGTTATAAATGACCTTGAGCTTCGACCGGATAGCTCCCAAAATTTTACCAGATGGTTCCTGGAGATTAGTCAATCGATCGTCTTTCCAAATTCAAAGTAATTTTATCGAAGACTTTTTGAGTTATGTGAGCAACAAGATGACAAAAAAAATATTTCGCCCAAAAGATATAACCGTACGCAATCTATGAAAATAAGAATTCCTTTTAGATGTCAAATATAGCATATATAACCAATTTAGCATACCTATCTAAAAAGTTATTCAAATTACTGTTACACTATGATATTTTCACTTTATGTCTCTGAAATTACGATAATGAGAATATAGAAGCAAATGGGTTTTTTGTACATCTATTAGGTTACGTGGAATATTCACTTGCCATTGTAAGGTCGGGGAGATACCCAGGCCAAAAGAGGGTCCATATGTACTGAATCCCCTAGACCTAAAGGTTAGTCGTTGAACTCTTCCAGTCCTTCAATTATTTCAAGAAAGGTAAAAATGTATCAGAATTTGAGAGTATAATGATCCTATGAAGGTCGTAAAATTTTATCCAGAGTTGTGTCCCTAGTCTTGTAATAGGTAAAACATTCCACAACAATATTATGAGGTCATGTTTCTGGGCGACGACCAGATTGTCGGCAAGTATTATTGTTTTACTGTTTTAGGACCAAAGGTATTAATGTTTTAGGACCAAATGTTCCCAGGATAGAAGAAGAACTTTCAATGTAGTTATTAACAATAGCTTTTGACATTCTCTTTCAAAGAGGAAGAGTTCTTTGGTCTGTCTACAAGAAGGTAGGTTGACCCACCTAATTCCTTTGATGTTTTTCAAAGACCAACGGTTCAGGTTCTGCGCCAGAAGATCTCTGCTACGTCCTTTTCTATGAAATTATCAGTTTCATTGTCAATAGTACCAACGTGAGCCTTAATAGTTATTCACAGAAGTGGATTATTGTGGTTATTCACAGGTGCCCCAGTGACCACAGAACGTCACTGGGTCATAATTTACCGTCATAATTTACCAGTGTGGCTCCTCGTCCTCAAACAAGGAACGGCCTTTTAGGCCACTATGCTGTTTCAATAGATTTCATTCAGAAATCTCTTTGGTTGAAATATGGCGTTGAAGACGCCAAATTTTTTTTGCGACAGAATCTTGGCAATTGACGTGATCACCACTCATGTGTCTTGTTTAAGTAGTAAAAAAGTTTACCATCTTGTTGGCAGATAAATGATTGATTTTTGAAGTTTTTTTTTTCATCAATCCAATAGCTGGAACCACAATACTACTGTTAAAAGAGGATTGATCTTTGGCCGTTCCCCACGAAAATCAGAGGAGACTCCCAAGTTTTCGAGAAAGGGGAAATCTTGGATATCTTCTAATCATGAATATTGAATTGTGTTGGCTTCAATAATGAAGAGTGTCCTCTCATTTTGTAGGAAGACAACTGAAGATCCTTCGTGATGATGGTTCTAATTCAAGTCTGTATCACATTCATGTATTTAGCTATATTTTGAATTTTTTCAAGTATTCATTCGAGTCTTCAACATTGCACAAACATTCTTAGCCATTTTCTTTATTCGAACAAGTAATCCCACTTCTACACTTATAGGACAATCCTCAGAAGTGACAAGGTCAACGAAGCTACATTTCACAACATGGTGCAATGTCGATTTGCAACTTTTAAAAGCATAATGATATCAGAGTTGGGTTTCCCTGTACGATGGTTTAACCCTATCATTTTAGACCTAATATTTTTGATTTTATTAAAAAGAACCGAATAAAAATATTATATAACTATACTTAATAAAGAAGCAAATGATAAACATGTATAGTGATGTTTGATATGTTTAACTATAAATTTCACAGAAAAGACTAATTAATGACTTTAAATTCACCCTAATAATTTACAATTTCATATTTTGACTTATTATCTGAAATATATGTGAAATGTGTATGTTTTTAGTTGAAAAGGAAGAAATACAGATATATAGAGAGTAATATTAGGCATTAAAAACTGTTTCATGGCCTAGAAAATAAATTTCTATAGTGCGCAATATTCGCCCCGCCATGCAAAATATGGTGGGGCGAATACTTGCGCACGAAAAAACTTCGCTAACTGAAAAATTATAAAGTCTAGAACCATGTAATTTTAACTGAGGCAACTTAAGTCAATGATCATCATGCACTGAAAACTTCAGTTCATTATCTGGGATAGAAATTTTTTTCTGACAAATTTATTTTTTAGAGTAATTCGGTAAAAGGAATTTTCGACTAGGTACTTTTCATATGGTCTAAAATGTGATATATTTCAACTATGAATAAATATCTGTAATCTTTTTTAATTTTATACAGTGTTACTACATATTTGAGCCGGTCTATGGCTATTTTTGTTATTGGGCTAGCACGTTCATAGCCCTTTTAACGTGTGATGCGCAAGATTCGCCCCGTGTGTTGCTGCGCGAGTTTTGCCCCTCCCGACCCTACTGTACTAGTAATAATATGATTTATGTCGTCGAATTTGTAATTGACAAGCTATTTTCAGTAAATGCCCACTGTTCGACTACTGTGGGTTTTCTATAATTGAGTGGTAATCTTAGATTAAAAGTCAAGCACACCCTATCTTTAACAACACTCCATTATTCAATCCCCACACTGATTTATAGTAACTGTTATCACACCAAAATGAAACTTTTTGTACGTTTTCTATGGAATGTTTACTTCGGAACTGAAGTAAATAGAAAATCGGTAGAAATTGCAAAAAAAAACACTAAACGATCCTCTTACCTCACTATTGGTAGGCAATATAATATAACTCATATGTGAGATTATATCACAAATAGTTAAATTGCTCTGACAGCTATTTGAAATTTCAGATACTGTATTTGCTATAATAATTATAGGGATGAAATTTTTCTAAATTAGATATATTATAATTTCGTGAATAATATTAGCTATATCCAAATTTCACTGTATTAGTTGGTAGACAAATCTACAGTTTAATAATATCGATTTCATCGTTAAATCAGTATTGGAGAGCAAAGTTTCAGCTTTTCAACTACACAAAAATGTAGTGACATTGATGGCAACCCTCTAGGAGTCTAGACTAAAGATGGAAGTTACATTACTATCCCAAACACATTAGTGAGTCTCAATTTGTAATGCAAGCGTATTCCAAAAATAAGTAACAAATTATTGAATTTCAATGTCAACAAAAGTGAACATAGAGAATAAATATATTGAAAGATTTATAAGTACTCTACTGAAATTCTAGATTTTCAATACGGTTCTCAAAATCTCAGCGTTGTAGGGTTTATAGATTTTAATTTGCGAATAACTGTTAACTATTACCTTAACTTCATCAAATGTAAAATGATTATATGTAATATGATACATAATTTCTTTCTATCTATTTACGTAGTGAAAAATTTATCAAATATATCAAGATTAATAAAAGCTTTAAAAGACTTACCGGTAGTATTAGAAAAAGGAAGAGTGCTATATCAAAGGGAATAATGAGATATACTCGTGAAGAGAATTCACTGTAACATGTTTAATATAGTTTAAATTCTTGTGAAATGAATTTTCACTTTTACTGAATAGCTTCAAATATACTATGAACAGATAATTTATAAATTCAGATTGTATCGTCAAATATTTTTATGGGTAGGTTATGATGTTAAAATATTTTACATACAATGGTTTTATTAAATAAGGTAGGGTAGGTATAATTACACCGTTAACTAGAACGAGTACTCGTTTTATTTGCATTTGTTCATATAATAAATATAGCCAGACGATTTTGGTGAATTTTTTAAATTAATTATTGAAAAAACAGATGTTTTTCTATTTAAAAAAATTACCAGATACATGAATGTTAACTGAAAATAAATCATTTTTGTTTCAAAATCATTATATTACTCTTTTTGAGTGTACTAAGACATTCAGTCAATATATACAACCAAGTGTAAATAAGGATATATAGTTTTCAACAGTATATTAGGTACTCAAAAAATATTCTATATTTCAAACTATAGTCAATTATTTCAGTTTTCAAGCTTGGCTCCCACGCTGCTTTCCCGCTGCTCTCCGACTGCCGTGGTGAAAACTCTGATCAGCCTGCAGCGGCGCTGCCTCAAACCTGCTAATATTTTCTTTGGGTAAGTTTCGAAAGTTTTTGTCTAATTTTAGTTTTAGTTAAGATTTCATACTCAAAATATTTTTGCCATTATTTGTTTCAATTAATGCATGCAGAATGAATTCGGATAATCCGGATGAAGATATATTTTTCAAACGTAGTCATATTTTTCATGTGCAGGTATATTTTTTATTATTAATTTAAATGATAGAATATGATAATGGATAAAAAAATAACTCATACTATATATTTCTATTTCATTTCTATCACAATCAGATTTCCTTTGATTATTTTTAGTGCAGCTTGTCTATCTAATAATTACAAACGATAGTCTCCGTCATTGATTGAAAAATTATACATACATAATCCAATGTTCTTAATTTGATATTCCTTCTTCATTTATATGTCCAGTTGCATTGATATTCCTTCTTTGTTCCATTGAGTTTCATTATATAGTCCTTCTTAATTAATGAGATTATTCCATAAAATTGAAGTAAAATGATATTTCCTCTACATCAAAAAAAATGTATAATGTGATATACCTTGGAGATATTCTGAGAACTTCCAGGATCGAGATTATTTTTACTGCATTACAATAACGAAGAATAAATGAATTCAGAATTAAATGATATCTTGTCAAGCAATTATATAAATTGGTTAATTATTTTTGGTTTGTTAGTTTGATCCCCGCGGTACTTTCTATGATTTCTAATTTCAGTAGAAATTGTTTTATATAATTATTATTATAGTGCTGCCTTGAGTTCTATTTAATTTGCAAAATTTAGGTAAAATAGTACTAAATAATTGCGAATATACTATAGTAACAGATGATGTTTGGAAATATTATTGAAATATTCTATTTAAATTAGTAAAAGAATCAACTGATTTATATAGCAATAGTAATGTCAAAATGATGAAAACTACAAAGTCCTACAGAGTGTTCTTTTTAAATGCATTAAATTTGATTTTTTTGGGCAAATTCATCATTCGGAAAATCTATCCTTCGGCAATTCCGTATTTTAGAAAATTCGCTTTCGGCAAATTAGGGATTCGGCAAACATGGATTCGGAGAATCCGTTTCGGCAAATTATTTTTCGGCAAATTTAGTTTCGGCCAATTCGTTTTTGGAGAATCAGTCAAGACACTTAATTCCATGGTATTCACGGACAACTTGCAGCAGCACGGATCTGCTGATTTTCGGATCAGTGATTACCTGCACTCGTAGCTCCCTGCGTCCATATCATTTACGAACTTTATCTGCAGTGACCATGTCTGCGTGGCTGGATTAAAAACAAGCAGAGAATCTTTACTCAGAAATGAAGATGAAGCTATCCACTGTGAGTATGTGGGAGTCTCTGTTTCGACGATATATGGGAGTAGATATAAGTTAGGTAATTAAGTGAAACCTTAGCAAAATAAGACAAGTGTTATATCTATGATTGACATGACTTTTGTCATTTGATTGTGAGATAAAATGATAAACTGATAAGGCCTATTAAAAACATTGAATAAATATTTTATCAATTGCACATAGGATAGATCTATCGTATCCGATGATTTATATGAAACATCTATATCATTAGGTGACAATCCGTGATATATTAAACGTTTCTTTATGCTATTGTAAAGCTTTTATCGATATATACATATAATGTTTGAGCTCAACACAATTCTGTTTACCAAGATGAAGATTTATTGCTGTAGAAAAACATACTAGGTTCTCTGACATTACTCAGATTTACTAGCATCGTACGAATAGGCACATTTTTAAATACAAATTAGAAATAGATTGCTTTACTGATGTTATTATTCAAGTACCTATACATATAACAGTTTTACACCATTTTACATAAACAAGATCTTACCTTATACACATGCAAGAAAAAGTGAAATATATAAATAATGATCACTAATATAGTTTATATTTCACTTATGATTCAAATTGTTACTTCATTTATGATAGTTTTATGATATGAATATGTTTTTTAAAAACTTATTTATTACATTTTTTTGAACTCAAATCCAACCGCAATTGAATTTATAAACAATTTATAACAATAATCTCTCAGTATTTTCATAATATTTATCTTGAAATTAGACAAGATTAGCAATAAAAGATTATTATTAAACTTATTCTCTGCTACCTCAAACGATGCCTAATGACTGATTTTGCCCTGGCATGTCCTCAAATTAGAGAATCTAAACTGCACCACTTACAGTTCCTTTGCACTTTGACTTATACTGGACACTGGGAGAAAATGTAGCATAAAATCAATTAAGTTAAAGATCTATAAATCTATATGCTACATGAACAATATATTGAAGAAAAATATTGTTACAATTTAATTTTTTCTCTTATCCACGCAAAATAGCTCTGAGTTAATTGATTATGTTTGTAGAACAAATCAAAATTATTCATCTTTTAAGATGAACTCATAATCGCTAATTTTTCATATCTGTACACATATTTGAGATTTTTTACGTTTTTTACCAACCGTTAGATTTTAGTTAACTGAATACTTTTCTGTATATGAAATATTCAAAGATATTATTTAGAAAAGAAAGATAGCATTATCTAATCTTATAAAACTAAATAGCAGAACCATTCAAAACGGTTTAACGATAATAATAATTCAACTTCTTCAATATTTCTGTAATATATTTATGTATATATATGTTATATATGGATCACATTCAATCAGCTTCTGAGCAACCAATTGTGTTTCATAAGAATATATTTCTATTTTACTATTCATATTTTTTCTTATAAAGTCCATACATTTTTATTTTTTATTGTTTCTGTATCGTCAATATGTGCTAGACGATCTGTAACTAGTTTACGGAAGTCGTCAAAGAACATTTCTCTATAATAAAAATGAATAAGATTGGTTATTACAGTTGTATTTTCGCCTTCATAATCCAATTACTAATGATATTAGGTACAGTCATAATTAGATCAATGAAATAGGAAAAAAGAAGTTGTGGTTTCCGTGCCATATGGGTGCTGATTTTTTCTTATTTTATTGAGTTACTATTTTTAGATAGAAGTAATTATATCTACGGATATAAAATATTCGATAGAATTAATTTCTTATTAAATAAGAAATTAATAAATAAACATAAAATTAATAAATAAACATAAAAAAATTGGAATGTAATCTCATAGTTCGATAATCTACTCACACTTTTAAATCCCAAGTTTAAAATTCGACTGGGTAAGTTCGTGAAGCCACATACTTGCCCCACAACTTTCAAATATAAGGCTATTTTGCCTTCCACCATCTTTCAGAAATCCTAGAAATAATCTACGAGTCTCTTGAGAGAATCCACGGAAGAAGTTGTAGTCGTCAAAAGCCTCTCATAATGTTCAGTAATTGGGGTGAAATCATCTCTTCTGCGATGAGGGTCTTTGTTGTGATTCAGATTGCTACATTAATGTTTTATATGATGGTGATGGGTTCTGAAATTAAGATCAGACCACACTCTTTTAACCGATAATGTCACTGATCAATTAACAAATATAATCAATATACATAATGAAATTATCGTGCAATTATATTCTTAATCTAATCAATAAACTGATTTTGTAGGTACAAATTATACAATCTATCACTTGAACTGATAAAGTCATTATCTTTATTCGAATCAACAATTAAGGTTGTTTGCATTAGGCAAATTCTCTGTATGTTTCGCATCTTTTTTGTGTTTATCTTTCACAGCAACAAGCCATTAATGAAATACTCTAGTCCTGCATATTTTTTATTTTACACTCCCAAATGAGAAAATAAATATATACCAAGTAAGTTAAAATCTTTTTCTAATGACAATGGAATTTCTTTTAGACATCAATTAAAGATAAAATAAGACATATCACAAGTATATAAAATGACAAATTACCAGTAATGGCGGGTAGCTGGATGGTGATTCTATGTATAGGATCAGTGGAGTGTGGATCACAAGGTATAGAAATTGATTTGACCATAGTGTTCAATGGTAAATTAGTGGTATTTGACATTTGATTTACGTTATGACTTTTCTCATACAATAGATAGTATTACTTAAGTATGGCTCTAGAGGAAGAATCATGAAAATTGAAACAATATTTCATATTTTACCTACTGGGACTAATAATGTAAGGTACACAATAATTATTTGAATAATATCGAAAAAAGGTAAAATTACTGTTAAGGAATATAATTCAACAACATTAATAATTGTAAGTCTCTAAAGTTCATTTTGGAAACATGAAAAAATGTTTTATTATACAAGATAATAGATAGAAAGAATATATTATATATATCTTCAAACTACATATACGTATTCATAGAGTTATCAAAAACTAAAATTGTATTCCGTTAGTAAAATTTTTTTAGTTTAAACTTTTTTTAGTTTAATAGTGAGATTTTATGTCAAATTCCAATGCAGCGGCTGAAGTGGCTAGAGCCGCGCAGCTCGAGCCGCTTGGCTCACCTTATAGACTGCTATCCAATATATCCCATGTACCCTTTTCCAATGGAGCGTCTACAAATCATACGGCCGAAGCGGTTAGTAGCAATTTTTACATCTCCCTTTAACCCTTCAGCGGGCAAGTATCACTCGAGTGATACACCATTATTTTTAATTCATTATTTTTTTCTCATGTTTAGTTACTATTATATTGTATTAATAAACCACAGACAATAAATAACAGACACCGTTGTCTTTCAAATAGTCAAATAAAACACGAAAGAAATATTAGTTTACGACAAAAAAAAAAATTGTAAAATAATATGCAAGAAATTCACGTGAATGAAAATATCTTGAAAAGTGTTAAACTATGCCTTATACTTAAAACTTAGATCAATCTTGTTAATTTATCGGTAGGTTAATAATTGGAGGGCAAACAATTAAGGACAGAGTTTACTGTTAGTTCAGGTATCTCTGTTACTATCTCCATTCACTACTAATAAATTAAATAATATTAATATATAAGTCTATATTAAAAAATAAATCATTAGCAATAAATAAATCAATATTCATATATGAATCAATGTTAATATATGAATCAATATTAATATATGAATAGTTATCAATATATAAATCGATATTTAGCTGCCGTATTGGAAGTCCACCTTTACGCTCCACTCATAGTGATGGAATTACATTTTAAATATACTGATATTAAAATAACCTTATACTTTATGACTATTTATTTCAAAAATGTATAATTTTAATTTTTGGAAGTTGCAGTAAATTTTATTCTATTCTCACCTTGGTGGGTGGAGGCAGAAGAGTGTGCATGGTAAGCTAGGCATTAGCCTTTATTAAAGAGAAGTAGATCGTGTAAACAGCTAGCAGGGTTTGAGTGGAGTCCCTTTTAGAGCAGAGTTAGTATAGCCGTATCATCATTTAAAATTAAACGATATACCATAATTGCGTCAAATCTATTTATTTACATTGAATTTATATTCCGATTCAATATGCTCAAAGTATCGAAATGGTAATCTTAAATAACAAGCTTTCGATGAAGCCATATTTAAAGCGAGTTTATTATAATGTAGTTTAAAGTGATTGTAAATTATTCATCGTAAATTTCATATAATTTCCAATATTTTCTCGATATATGTTTAAAGATATACAATATAAGAAACATAAAATACACTTTCAAATCCCGTTTGTTCGAATCACATCCCCATTGAGTTAAACCTAAGACGATAACATTGATTGGGGTGAGAGAGAAATTCATTATTAAGGAACTGCCCAGGTAACATTTGAATATTCCGGGAATGTTCCATTCGGATTTAATGTTCCCCAATATTCCCACATTCCATACTAATGCTCCCGGAATCTTCCTGGAACATAAGAATGGAATATAATTCCAATTGAATATTCAGGGAATGTTCCCTCAAGCTCATTAAATTCATAACATGTAAATTCATTTTTATGAATGTTCAGGGAATACTCGCTGAACATCAGTAAATTTATTCCATTTTCGAATCTTTTATGGAATATTCAGGGAACATTCCCTGAATATTGACCAACCTTTACATAATTCTATCAATAAAGTATTTCAATGGAGTATTCGAGGGATATTCCCTGAACATATGTTTATTCATACTATCTTCTACAATTTAATGGAATATTTAGGGAACATTCCTGGATTATTGGAAAAATTGAAGATAATCCTAAACATTCATCTCTTCCATGGGAGTATTCAAGGAATATTCCCTGAACATGAAATTTTCGAACTATCTTCTACAATTTAATGGAATGTTTAGGGAACATTCCTGGATTATCGGATAATACTTTAAATAATTATAAGCAATCATCTCTTCCTAGGGAGTATTCAAGGAATATTCCCTGAACAAAAGATTTTCAACCTATCTTCTACAATTTAATGAAATGTTTAGGGAACATTCCTGGATTATCGGATAATACTTAAAATAATCCTAAATATTCTTCTCTTCCTTGGGAGTATTCAAGGAATATTCCCTGAACATAAGATTTTCAAACTATCTTCTAAAATTTAATGGAATATTTAGGGAACATTCCTGGATTATTGGAAAAACTGAAAATAATTCTAAACATTCATCTCTTCCTTGGGAGTATTCAAGGAATATTCCCCGAATATAAGATTTTCGAACTATATTTTACAATTTAATGGAAAGTTTAGGGAACATTCCTGGATTATTGGAAAAACTGAAAATAATTCTAAACATCCATATCTTCCTTGGGAGTATTCAAGGAATATTCCCTGAACGTAAGATTTTCAAACTATCTTCTACAATTTAATGGAATATTTAGGGAACATTCCTGGATTATCGGATAATACTTTAAATAATTCTAATCATTCATCTCTTCCATAGGAGTATTCAAGGAATATTCCCTGATAAAAATGGTTTTCGAACTATCTTCTACAATTTAATGGAATATTTAGGGAACATTCCTTGATTATCAGAAAAACTGAAAATAATTCTAAACATTCATCTCTTCCTTGGGAGTATTCGAGGAATATTCCCTGAACATAAGATTTTCGAACTATCTTCTACAATTTAATGGAATATTTAGGGAACATTCCTGGATTATCGGATAATACTTTAAATAATTCTAAACACCCATCTCTTCCTCGGGAGTATTCGAGGAATATTCCCTGAACATAAGATTTTCAACCTATTTCTACAATTTAATGGAATGTTTAGGGAACATCCCTGGATTATCGGATAATACTTTAAATAATTCTAAACATTCTTCTCTTCCTTGGGAGTATTCAAGGAATATTCCAAGAACATAAGATTTTCAAACTATTTTCTACAATTTAATGGAATATTTAGGGAACATTCCTGGATTATTGGAAAAAGTGAAAATAATTCTAAACATTCATGTCTTCCTTGGGAATATTCAAAGAGAATTTCCTGAACATATGATTTTCGAACTATCTTCTACAATTTAATGGATTATTCAGGGAACATTCCTGGATTATTGGAAAAACTGAATTCTAAACATTAAACTCTTCCCTGGGAGTATTAAAGGAATATTCCCTGAACATAACTAAAGCATACAATAATCTACAATATAATGGAATGTATAAGGAACATTCCTGGATTACAGGAAAATACTTTAAATAATTCTAACAATCAACAATTTCAATTGAGTGTATTCAAGGAATATTCCCTGAATATAAGTTTATTTATTCTATATTCTACAATTAAGTGGAATTTTTAGGGAATATTCGTGGATTATCGGAGAATACTTTAAATGATTAAACTAAATAAATGGATTTCTTGAGGAGAATTTCCATAACATAAGTATAGATGCAAACAATATTCTACAAGTAAATGGAATCTTCAAGGAATATTCCTGGATTATCAGAAGATACTTTAAATAATTCTAACATTTTAGTATATCATTTGAGTACCAAAGGAATATTCCCTCAATATTAGCATATTCATACGATCTTTTATAATTAAATGGAATGTTCAGGGAACATTCCTGAATTATCGGTAAAACAATAGAGTTATTTTAAGTTTTACCGATAATCCAGGAATGTTCTACATTCCATTATATTGTAGAATATTGTATGCATATAGTTATGTTCAGAGGTTTTTTCTTTAATACTTTGCAAGTATTATTTGTCATTATAAGAATATTTGTAATATTTGTAATATTCGTAATATTTGTAATATTCGTAATATTTGTAATATTTGTAATATTGTAATATTTGTAATATTTATAATATTTGTAATATTTGTAATATTTAAAGTGTTATCCGATAATCCAAGAGTGTTCCCACAACATTCCATTAAATTATAGCAGATAGTTTGAAAATATTATGTTCAGGGAATATTTCTTGAATATTCCCAAGGATTTTTAATTCAGAATTCTAATTAATCAATATTATTGCTACCTAGACTTGCAAGGGGTGTTGACAACTGAATTCAAATATATAAAAAAAAATTCCACTGAATATGAATATATAAAACAATTAAGGAGGATTTATTAAAATTATTCTGGTGTAATGTTAATGGTTATAATCATATATTAAAAACTTTCGATATGAGATAATCAATTTCTTAAAGTTTAAATCATCTTTTTATATCTTGTGAATTATATTTAAACCCCGTGCGAGGCTAAGCCATTTCTGAAATTCGTTGAGTTTTGCAGTGTGCGTGACGTCATCACAGCAACACTCGAAAGTCAAATTTAAAGTAACTAAAATGCGTCAAATCATAATAATTTTAATTTGTGGTCAATATATGAATGCAATAATAAATTTAGTTTATTATTTAATCACATAAGTCTCTAATTTTCTATTTAATAGTACTGCCTTGATGACGTCACGTACACTAAGCACATGATTTGCCTCTGACAAGTAAAAGTTCAACTGGAACAGTTGAAACTAGATCAGTTCTATTTTCCATTTCACAGCGAGTGGTTGAGCGAATTGTTGTGCAATTAATGAATCGAAATTGTTTGCTCCTTTCGTCAAATATGGAACAAATACTATTGAAAAAACAATTATTTTCAATTCAACTTAGAGAATTATAGTAGCTACATTCAACGCTATTGAAAATAGGTAGAATGGTAAAGATTTTACTTTCAAAAACGTGCCCGTGAAATAAGTGTCTCCGCCATATTGAACAGCAGTTGTCCGCTAGATGGCTTCCTGCTACCCAATCGGAAGTTAGCCATATTGCAGCAGTAGCTAGTGAATATTACACTATTTACACAGGCTACCACAAACTACAAAGAGATGATTCTTATTGGCTATTGTGACAGAGCTACTCTGATATCATTAACTGTAAGTATAGGTATAACTACTTAGGTATCATCAAATTAAATAGGTAGTTTAATCAAATTCCTATATCGTTTCGGTGTGCCCAAGAAGGTTATGATTCTTCCGTCTAAGATTTTAAAAATATAGATAAAAACGCCTAAGAATTTTAAGGTTATCGTTTGAATTAAATATTTTTTCTAAAATACTGGTATTAATGAATATGGTTAAAAAAATAGTTACAATTAACGATAGTAATTTTAACGATATAGTTTTTAAGGATATCGTGTTATAAGGTTAAGGCATTTATACCTAATTTTTTTCAAATACAGTTTTTAATGTATATTATTTTTAGAATATAGTACTTTTTGGATATAGGTTATTAAAATAGCATTTCTAACTCACAAGTTTTTAAAGTTATAGTAAATAAAACTATTGTTTCTAAGAATACGTACATAGCGTATATGTTTTTTGAGTTACTGTCTCCACCGCCTAAGTTCCTATCGATACAGTACAGTATGGATATTGTGTATTCTGAAATATGGCACTAACGCAGACTTTTCTATGATTGGTCGGCCAAAACCTACCAAGGAGAAGGGGGTGGAGTCCTGTTATATGCAGTTATATGGGTATTTTAGCACAAACAGCAACAGCGCTTCATAAATTAAGTTGTTAGATTTATAATTAATATCAGCTCTAGTTACATTAGATTTAGGTTATCGATGGTTATTAGGGAAGTGACAATATAGAACATATTCCATTCTTTATATTGTCACATATTATATGCCTATCTCTGCAATATGTAGCAGGAATATTTGGAATTCCGTTCCTTAGTCTTGAATTGTTCAATTAAAATATTTGTGTTTTTAATTACTTAATTAAATTATATACCGTAAAATACGTGCTATTAGTTTTCATATTTTTAGAGCAATAGGTACAACTTTTTAAAATAAATAAATTCATTTATTTATCAATTACTAACAGTAGCTAATTACTAAATACCAAGTGTTATATACATTTCGGGATATATTTGTGTTTTTATTATTCCACCTACGAACTTTTTAGATTTTAATGAACATTTTCATAAAATCTAGGTACTAAGTTTACGCATTTAATAGCAGTATATCTAAGGGAGTCCACAGATAATTTGAAAACGTTTTCTATGCAGTGGTCACTGAAGAAAACTGTATAGGGAAGCTGTGGTAGACTGTTTCATGTTGCAAAGTGAACAAGTTGCACATATTTATCGGTTTGCATATATGCACACGTGCATATTTTATGCTCTTGAAATATTTTGCAGAGTCACTGCATGTATGCATTATGCACAATATCACATTATTAATCTATATTAAAATTCGCTTAAGAAATTACATCTAGGTATATAGCCCAATCTAGTATAGGTATGCAAGTAGTGACGTGCATATCAATTTTGTACACCTACCTGGCTTAAACCTATTTATAGAGGATTTCTTTGGAATCTGTAGATTAGGTAATTATTTTATTTCTGAATGAATGTATTTTAATTGCATATGATATAGTTTATAATAGATTTTATCCTGTACAAGTTGCGTTTAAAATTACAATGATATCACATTATCCACTATAACTAATATTTGTTGTATTAATACTAATATTTGTTGTAGTAAATGCGTCTATATATATATATATTATATCAATACGAAAAGTACTGCCATTTAAGTAGGCTATACAGCTAATTATTTGAAATAATGGTTTGTCGTATTTGGAGCAGTGCTACCTACTCTACTAACTTTAACAGCATCTCATAATTCTTGAGTCAGAAAATATTTTGAAGTGTAAATTGAATATACTAGGTAACTAGAATCTAGATCGTTCATTTATGGTTGATTTGTTGTAGCCATATTTCAATAAAATAACCATAAACTCTAGATTGTTGAAGCCCGAATTTTTATAATTTCAAATTTGACATAACTAAATATAAAATTACTAGTAGGTATGAATCTTTATTATTATGTAAAGCTACACAAAATTAGAGCGGTAGTACCCCCAAATCCCTACCACCGTGCAGGAGTATTTTGTGACGTGACAGAAGTGAGGCTTTACCATGCTATTTTGTTTATACCTATTTAATGATATATAAATACAGCTTATTACATACCATTATCATGGCATTCACATAAAGAATTTTACGATAATTACGAATATGTCATCCAATTTTGTCTAAAATACATATTTACCTACATGAAATTTTTTTTTTTTTTTTTTATTAGTGCGGCAATGGTATAATAACCATGCTATTTCAAGGAAAAGGACCACTGAAGTTATATTTATGAGATCTACCTATATAAATATATGACCTGTAAAATATATTAATTCACGGTGTTATAAATTCTATTAGAATCTCATATATTTTGTCGAGTCACCCCTGATAGGTTTTCGTCAGGGAAGTTTTCTATTATGGTATTGTGTTCTTTGTTTGTTAGTTTGTTCGTCACGCACTCTCATTGCGTCCAGTTGAAATACATTTAAGAGCTGTTATTTCTTCATTTCATTTCCCTCTTGATGTTCATAATTGCACCAAATCATGTCAAATAACTTAAAACATTCTCTGAGACTATTTATTATATATATTTTTTTTTATTCATTCAGATCCAGAAAAGTTACAAACTTGTAGAACATTAAAATATATACGTACATCAATCTAAATTAAAACATGATAAGAGTACTAAACTAGCTAAAAATAAAAAGAACGATGCAGTGAGTTAGCTTAAAATTAATCAATATATTTATTCCTACAGTATTCTTTAAAGAATTTGCAATACGGTTATACGAGTGACAACAATTAAATACACAATACTATCCTCTATGACGTCACAAGGGGACTGCTCACAAGAAACTCAATTTCAATTTGAAGTTATTGTATCATGGTAGAACCTATCCTATTTATTAAATGATTTGAAAGCCGAATTTATTTCTGAGTTAGGAATCCTAGTATTCAGTTAATTTCATTTAGTAATGTATAAACCGAGAGAAAAGAGTGTGCCGATATGACAGATTATAATGTGTCGTATCAACACACGTATTGTTTCAAAACCGACACATATAGAGATCAATCAGAGTTCCATATTGACACAGTAAGATGAAGAGCGCCAAAATGACACTTGAATAGGTGTTTTGTTCCGACACAGATAGCTATTTATGACGTAGGTGTTTGTGTGCCAACTTATTGTGTGGTGTGTCACTGTGATGCATATGCGTTTTCAAAAAAGGCATAAAACCTGTTGCATATGCAGTATATTCCCCAGTGCATATACTGCATATTTTGAAATGCATATTGCCAGTTGTCACAACCCTAATGATGTTATACTGTCAGAGAAAAGAGTCACTGTGATGATGTACTATCAGAGAAAAGAGTCACTGTGATGATGTACTATCAGAGAAAAAAGTCATTGTGATGATGTACTATCAGAGAAAAGAGTCACTGTGATGATATACTTTCAGAGAAAAGAGTCATTGTGATGATGTACTATCAGAGAAAAGAGTCACTGTGATGATGTACTATCAGAGAAAAGAGTCACTGTGATGATGTACTATCAGAGAAAAGAGTCACTGTGATGATGTACTATCAGAGAAAAGAGACACTGTGATGATGTACTATCAGAGAAAAGAGTCACTGTGATGATGTACTATCAGAGAAAAGAGTCACTGTGATGATGTACTATCAGAGAAAAGAGTCACTGTGATGATGTACTATCAGAGAAAAGAGTCACTGTGATGATGTACTATCAGAGAAAAGAGTCACTGTGATGATGTACTATCAGAGAAAAGAGTCACTGTGATGATGTACTATCAGAGAAAAAAGTCATTGTGATGATGTACTATCAGAGAAAAGAGTCACTGTGATGATATACTTTCAGAGAAAAGAGTCATTGTGATGATGTACTATCAGAGAAAAGAGTCACTGTGATGATGTACTATCAGAGAAAAAAGTCATTGTGATGATGTACTATCAGAGAAAAGAGTCACTGTGATGATATACTTTCAGAGAAAAGAGTCATTGTGATGATATACTTTCAGAGAAAAGAGTCATTGTGATGATGTACTATCAGAGAAAAGAGTCATTGTGATGATGTACTATCAGAGAAAAGAGTCACTGTGATGATATACTTTCAGAGAAAAGAGTCATTGTGATGATGTACTATCAGAGAAAAGAGTCACTGTGATGATGTACTATCAGAGAAAAGAGTCACTGTGATGATGTACTATCAGAGAAAAAAGTCATTGTGATGATGTACTATCAGAGAAAAGAGTCACTGTGATGATATACTTTCAGAGAAAAGAGTCATTGTGATGATGTACTATCAGAGAAAAGAGTCACTGTGATGATGTACTATCAGAGAAAAGAGTCACTGTGATGATGTACTATCAGAGAAAAGAGTCACTGTGATGATGTACTATCAGAGAAAAGAGTCACTGTGATGATGTACTATCAGAGAAAAAAGTCACTGTGATGATGTACTATCAGAGAAAAGAGTCACTGTGATGATGTACTATCAGAGAAAAAAATCACTGTGATGATGTACTATCAGAGAAAAGAGTCATTGTGATGATGTACTATCAGAGAAAAGAGACACTGTGATGATGTACTATCAGAGAAAAGAGTCACTGTGATGATGTACTATCAGAGAAAAGAGTCACTGTGATGATGTACTATCAGAGAAAAGAGTCACTGTGATGATGTACTATCAGAGAAAAAAATCACTGTGATGATGTACTATCAGAGAAAAGAGTCACTGTGATGATGTACTATCAGAGAAAAGAGTCACTGTGATGATGTACTATCAGAGAAAAGAGTCACTGTGATGATGTACTATCAGAGAAAAAAATCACTGTGATGATGTACTATCAGAGAAAAGAGTCACTGTGATGATGTACTATCAGAGAAAAGAGTCACTGTGATGATGTACTATCAGAGAAAAGAGTCACTGTGATGATGTACTATCAGAGAAAAAAATCACTGTGATGATGTACTATCAGAGAAAAAAAATCACTGTGATGATGTACTATCAGAGAAAAAAATCACTGTGATGATGTACTATCAGAGAAAAGAGTCACTGTGATGATGTACTATCAGAGAAAAGAGTCACTGTGATGATGTACTATCAGAGAAAGAGTCACTGTGATGATGTACTATCAGAGAAAAGAGTCACTGTGATGATGTACTATCAGAGAAAAGAGTCACTGTGATGATGTACTATCAGAGAAAAGAGTCACTGTGATGATGTACTATCAGAGAAAAGAGTCACTGTGATGATGTACTATCAGAGAAAAGAGTCACTGTGATGATGTACTATCAGAGAAAAGAGTCACTGTGATGATGTACTATCAGAGAAAAGAGTCACTGTGATGATGTACTATCAGAGAAAAGAGTCACTGTGATGATGTACTATCAGAGAAAAGAGTCACTGTGATGATGTACTATCAGAGAAAAGAGTCACTGTGATGATGTACTATTCAGAGAAAAGAGTCACTGTGATGATG
>CANNZV010004435.1:0-41096 GCA_947561585.1 Caprella mutica | reverse complement strand
AGCAAAGAAAGTTGTGTTTATTATTCAGACTACAGATGAGTATTTCATTAGGTACTTATGGTGCGTTCCCGTGCTGAAGAACTCGAAGAACGTTCCTTCAAGGTACGAAGTACGGTCCCTCGGTTAGCGTTCCCGTGCAACCTCTTCAATGTGTACGATTCCTTGGATTAGGAATTAATATCACTAATTAATAAGGATTATTAACAATCACTAATTTGGGGCACAGGTTAATCCCCTGACCGCTGACCAAATAAATGTATTGAGTCAAATGGAAAGGTATAATGCACTGACAGCTGACCAAATAAATGTATTGAGTCAAATGGAAAAGTATAATCGACTGACCGCTGACCAACTAAATTTATTAAGTCATATTGAAGGGTTTAATCTACAGACCGCTGACCAATTCAAAGTATTGAGTCATTTTATATATTAATATCCATTGACGCGCGAAGAAGAAAAAAGAGCCCTGACCACTGACCAGGGGAATAATTCCCTGACCACTGACCAGGAGTATAATTCACTTACCAGGGGTATAATTCCCTGACCACTGACCAAAATAAAAGTGTCCTGACCACTGACCGGGGTATAATTCCCTGACCACAGACCAAAATTAATATTTACTGACCACTGACCGGGGTATAATTCCCTGATCACTGACCAAAATCAAAATTTACTGATCACTGACCGGGGGGGGGGGGGGGTATAATTCCCTGACCACTGACAGGGGTATAATTCCCTGACCACTGACCAAAATTAATATTTACTGACCACTGACCGGGGTATAATTCCCTGATCACTGACCAAAATTAAAGTGTCCTGACCACTGACCGGGGGTATAATTCCCTGACAACTGACCAAAAATTAATTGTCTTGACCACTGACCGGGATATAATTCCCTGACCACTGACCGAAATTAAAAAGCCCTGACCACTGACCAGGGGTATAATTCCCTGACCATTGACCAAAATTAAAATGTCTTGACCACTGACCAAAATTAATATGTACTGACCACTGACCAAAATTAAAATGTACTGACCATTGCCCAGGGTATAATTCCCTGACCACTGACCAAAATTAAAATGTCCTGACCACTGTCCAAGGGTATAAAAATCCCTGCCCACTGACCGAAATAAAGTCTTGACCATTGACCAAAGTTATAATTCCCTTACCACTGACCAAAATTAAAAAGTCCTGACCACTGATGAAGAGTATAATTTATTGACCACTGACCAAATTGAAACAGCGGACACGATGCTCCCTTCTTTAATCTAGGTAGTTAGTAACAAACTAACCTAGGTAGCTTTTAAAGGTCCCTTCCAAGCAAATTTTTTTATTGCTTAGATCAACGAGCCTAATGTTTCTTGTCATTTTACTGCAAACCCCATTAAATTTGAAAGCACATTTTTAATTTTATATGCTTTTAAAGATTTTTATAATCCAAACTCTACAAAACCTACTTTACTTCCTACTTTCTAATTTTCAGTCTGAAGAAGAAGAATGAACACCATTTGTTTTGATTGTCAACTAGGTATTTGGTTTAATAAATCTATTTATTATTTGTTTATATGTTTAAATTTGCATAAACTTATTTTAGAAACGCTTATATACTTTTAGAAACAATTAATATCTTAAAAGAAGGCCAAAAACGCATTGTTTGTTTAAAAATCTAAATTTGAAATCAAAACAAAGAGTGTACAATCTTCTTTCTCAGCGTCAGGTTGGAGATTCGCTTGATTGTTGCTCACAGAGTATTAAAAAACTTTAAAAGCAAATAATGTAATATATACTGAACCGAATTGTATGCGGTTTGCGGAATAATGATCGTAGACCTTAGTTCTATAATATTATGTAATAAACTCATTTTTTTCCCGGTGCCTGGAGAGGACCTTTAACTAACTATCCTAGGTAGTTTTTAACTTATCCTAGGTAGTTAGTTACTAACTATTACCTAGGTCCAATGTATTTGGTTACGAACTATAATCTAGGTAGTTTGTAACTGACTTACCTAGGTAGTTAGTTTCTTGCTAATCTAGGTTGTTTGTGACTAACTACCCCCAGGTAGTTAGTTAATAGCTAACCTAGGTATTTGTGGCTAACTAACCTAGAAAGTTAGCTACTAGCTGTGGTTAATCTAGGTTTTTTTTGACTAATTATTAACTAGCCTAGGAGGCTAGTCAGTTAGTTACTTGCTAACATAGGAAGTTTGTAACTAACTAATCTAGGTAGTTAGTTACTACCTAACCAAGATAGTTTATGACTAACCAACCTAGACAGTTAGTTATGTACTAGCTACCTCGATCATTTAAAAGTATATTTAAATAACCTAGGTATTTTTTAGTTACTAACTACCTCATTTAAAGGTATACTAGGTAACTACATTAGTGAGTTGTCACAAACTACCTTAGTTTGTTAATTGTTTTCTGTTTGGGTTTGGTCAATTATACTTACCCCTTGTCAGTGGTCAGGGCTGTTTACGTTTGGTCAGTTGTCAGGATATTATACACCTGGTCAGTGGTCCTGGTTGTATGAGTTTGGATAGTGGTCAGGAAATAATTCCCTTGGTCAATTATCAGGACATTTTCATTTCAGTTAGTGGTCAGAGAATTATACCCCGGTCAGTGGTCAGGAGTTTAAATTTCGGTCAGTGGTTATGGAATTATACCCCGGTCAGTGACCAGGAAACTTTAATTTTGGTCAGTGGTCAGAACAAGTTAATTTGGTCAGTGGTAAGGGAATTATACCCCGGTGAGTGGTCAGTAAATTTCAAATTTGGTCAGAGGTCAGGACAATTTAATTTTGGTCAGTGGTCAGGGAATTATACCCCCGGTCAGTGGTCAGTAAATTATAATTTTGGTCAGTGGTCAGGGAATCATACCCCGGTCAGTGGTTAGTAAATATCAAATTTGGTAAGTGGTCAGGACAATTTAATTTTGGTCAGTGGTCAGGGAATCATACCCCGGTCAGTGGTTAGTAAATTTCAAATTTAGTCAGTGGTCAGGACAATTTAATTTTGGTCAGTGGTCAGGGAATTATACCCCGGTCAGTGGTCAGTAAATTTTAATTTTGGTCAGTGGTCAGGGAATTATACCCCCGGCGAGTGGTCAGGACACTTTGATTTTGGTCAGTTGTCAGGGAATTATACCCCGGTCAGTGGTCATTAAATTTTAATTTAGGTCAGTTGTCAGGGAATTATTCTCCGGTCAGTGGTCAGGACACTTTGATTTTGGTCAGTGGTCAGGGAATTATACCCCGGTCAGTGGTCAGTAAATATTAATTTTGGTCAGTGGTCAGGGAATTATACCCCGGTCAGTGGTCAGGACACTTTAATTTTGGTCAGTGGTCAGGGAATTATACACCCGGTCAGTGGTCAGGACACTTTGATTTTGGTCAGTGGTCAGGGAATTATACCCCCGGTCAGTGATCAGTAAATTTTAATTTTGGTCAGTGGTCAGGGAATTATACCCCGGTCAGTGATCAGTAAATTTTAATTTTGGTCAGTGGTCAGGGAATTATACCCCGGTCAGTGGTCAGTAAATATTAATTTTGGTCAGTGGTCAGGGAATTATACCCCGGTCAGTGGTCAGGACACTTTTATTTTGGTCAGTGGTCAGGGCTCTTTAATCTTCTTCGCGCGTCAATAGATATTAATATATAATATGACTCAATACTTTGAATTGGTCAGCGGTCTGTAGATTATACCCTTCAATATGACTCAATAAATTTAGTTGGTCAGCGGTCAGTCGATTATACCTTTCCATTTGACTCAATAAATTTATTTGGTCAGCGGTCAGTGGATTATACCTTTCCATTTGACTCAATACATTTATTTGGTCAGCGGTCAGTGGTCAGCGGTCAGGGGATTAACCTGTGCCCTAATTTGGTTTGGTAGGTTTATACCGTTTAATTAATTATCAATTAATCTCAAAACATGTTATTATGTGTCAATTATCAATTTTATTAATTTACAAACAAGAACGGGTGTTTCTGACGCCCTTTTCGTTTGTTTGTTTACGTTCGTGACGTCACGGCTGCCAAGAAGGACAGCTCGACGTACTATCTACCGTGTCGTCGAGTTCCACGAACTTGACGAACGTTCTTCGTCACGGGTACGGTTGGTTCTTGTAGAACTGAGGGACGTCCTTCGAGTTCTTCAGCACGGGAACGCACCTTTACCTATCTAGAAACCAACATGCTGGAATTGCAGCTTTTGGCACTAGGTGAAATGGGGTTCAGCATTTTACGTAGAAAAATAATTTATGTATTGAATTTTATTTCTAAACTTGTATTTTACGTACTGGTATCATGGATACCAATTTAAGTACGAATTGAATAATGATAATTATTATATTTCTTTCTTACATATTCGAAAATGTGGAACCGTCCGATAACACAGAATTTACTCTAAAATGGAACATGTTAAATAGCCCATCAACTTTTAATTATATACGTTTAGTAGAGGTTTAACGTCTGCTTCGGAACCAAAGGCCATGTCGCTGACGTCAAAAGGAAATGAAATACAAGGGACTGGAAGAAGCAGTCAGAAAGGAAAGTGGCTCCATGGACAAAGTCACGACGCTCACGAATGCTGAAAAGCTACTCCGTGAATGCTGTCACTTACCGAGGAATGTGAAAAAATTGGTCACAAGCACCCGTTGGATGCACTCAAGGATGGAAGAGGGAAATGAAGAGGTGATAATAAATGAAGTCTACGAGCCTACTTAACACAAAATCTAAGACCTCGTACGTAATTGTAGAGCATAACCTTAGCGCTATCCTCTAAAACTGCATGGAGAGTTAAAAACACTATAAACATGATAAACATAAAATAGACAAAACATAATCCAAATTACAACAGTTTGGGTCCCAAGGGACGCCACCTCACTTTTCTTCTATTCACCAAAGACAGCTTCAGGAACCCCTCGGAGCTTAGCGCTACGAATTCGACAGCAAACGGTATCGAATCAACATTCATATGTTTGTTGGGCTAGCGCTATCCTCCAAAACTGCAAGTAGCGTTAAAAAAATGATAGACATGGTAAAAATGAAAAAAGACAATCTATAATACAAATTACAACACTTCGGGGCCCAAGGGACGCCACCCCCCTTCTCTTCCATTCACCACAGACAGCTTTAGGATAGAGCCCCTGGGGGCTTTTTGGTTATAAAAGCGGTGCTTGCCTATATTTGTCGCGGCAGCGAGAGATATTTTAATCATCCAGTACATTTTGATTCCATTTAAATATATGAGCAGTTTCATTTTTGTAGTATTCTAGCGAGATTTATTAGTTCTTTTTAACTAGATATATTTTTACCTCTGATCCGTCAGTAACCTCTGACGGCGGAAATTTTAACTAGTTCTCTCTTTGCCATTGTATAAATACCTTCTTAAGCTCGTGATAAATTATAGCCAGTAAGTTTTTAACCTTTTATATGCATTTATATTCTATATTACTCAATAGATATACCTTTTAGAATGTTTTTAGTACCTGGGTGTTCTTTTTATTCCCAGGCACTGCGTGAAATGTAACTACCTATTATTGTGAGAAAATATACGACAATAAGTTACTACATGGTTATCCATACCCCTGGGGTCTCAGTAGGATTACCGTGACAATATTGTTCTATTCACTTTAAAATATCATTAAGTATCTCCGGGTCGTTCAATATCAAAATTATTTTTTAGTAAATTGCATCCACGGTGGCAAAATGACATAGATACAGGCACGAGGACAGATGATCATGAACCCACAATCGAAACCCGGACACATCACTTCATTTCTTCCCATTTAATTTATATATAACATTATGTAACATTAATCAAATTGATATGCATCTAAACGTACAGTACGTTATATCATTGAGGTAAGAGTTTTCAATTTTAATTTATTTATTTATTTATTGGATGCAAGTGGATATCGTTTCGAAGCATATTAGATATATAATTAGGCGTCTGTTCGATGCAGAATCCCCTATGTATGTTAGAGGCCGTAATTTATCTTTCTATTCAACGCTGTTATAACGGTATTGCTTCGATGCCAAATATACTTGATATGATGCGGTTTAGCGGTGCAAACGGATTGATGTCTACTTGATGTCACCATGTGTAATTTGTTACTGGTATTCAAGGAAGTTATAGCTGGTATTCGATGTAGGAAGAGAGGTTATACAGAGTCGTTTAGACAATGAATATCTACATTCATGTTTGCTGGGTACTTATATAGAATGATACCGGCTAGCTAGGTTGTTAACCAATAAATAGTTTCCGATATGGAATATTTCTGTCTGAATCAATGTAGGTACAGTTCAAGCTCGTACAACGGACCGTACGTGTACCGGAAAAGTGTCCGTTATGCCGAGCAATGAGCGCTATGGCGGCCTCAGATTTTACCTCAGTTGGGGATTTAAACGTTGCAAGTTTTCTTTAACAACTTTTCAAATAAACATTAATTAAGGTTAGCAATCTCAGATTATTATTAAATGGAAATTTTATAATATTTATATAACAAAATATATAATAAGACAGGAAGCTAGGTATAACTGTTATCAATTCTATAGTATAGAATAGTTCCACATCTTTTTATTTTCTATAGAAATTTTCTAATGAAAGAAAATGCATAGATACCTACCCAGGGAATGGGTTTAAATAATAATAGGTAATAATAATTTACCCTAATCACTATAATAATTCAACCAGTTCGAAATACATACACACAAAAGAGGCCCGGTAAACATTATGATATTGGCCCGATTCGGTTGTTTGCGAGAACATTGTCATAACTCAAAAAAAGCTATTTTTCTGGAGAGGCTATTTTAGTACATGTAATGTACGTACATTTAGTGGTATATAGTTAGGACATTTAGCCTCTCTAGCGGTACATTTTCGAGCTATGATTATGAAACTTTTACCAAACTAATTAGTATTTTATGATTTATACTATGTATATATGGATAACTTGAAAATTCATGTTTGTTTGTTTATGACGTTATTCCTGCAAACAAGCGAATTCAGAACGAAACTCGATCTGGGTCAACGTTGTCAACTTGTCATGCCAGTCTCGGTTTTAAGGCTGCTTCACACATGACAGGGATCCGTCCGGGACGTCACCGGTCAGTAATTTTTTATCACTGAGATGAGGGTGAAGCGGCGTTTACACGGGCACACAACTGTGGCACTGGTGTGAGCCCAAATCGCTTCTCGAACGCAGTGTGTGGCACTGTTTTTCGGTAAAGTGTTTACACGTATGGTTTGTGCCCGCACTGTTGTGTGTCACTTACTTGCCTGCGTTTTAGTTTCGTTACGCGTTAGTGACTAATATCCTATCGTATATGTTATAAATATTGTTCATATATTCGCTTTTATAATGTATTACTTAGGTAATAGAGTAAAACTCCTGAGTTATGAAGCACTTGAGTATAAATGAAGGACCTGAATTATGAAATATATTTCATTTTTGAAGTATTTTCTATGTTCAAGTTATTGAAAATAATATACGTCAAGTTATCCCTCAATAATCATGGTTTTCTTATAATTTTAATCATAGAAAACTATCTATAGTGCACCAAAAATATGAACTGGCTCTGAGTTATGAACTCAGGAGTGTCACTGTATTCAAACTCTGTAATATTATCAATGAATTATATATTTCTACTTTTTTTTATAAAATTCGTATTATAATGATGTTTTATTTACTAAATGTTTTATCTACTTTTCTGTAGAATTATTTTTACAATTTCTAAATCTTCACTGTTGTTTTAAAGGCTTTAACTTGCCCAAACTTATAAACTAGGCTACCTCGTGAATATATCCTTTTACCCTGTGACAGGAAACACAAAGTAATGAAGTAGAAACGAAAAAGATATGTACACTCTAAGCTAAAAGATAGAGATTTGATTTCTCGATTTGTCGATTCGATTACTTAAAGATTTCTAAAAGAAAATACTGTGCACCGCGATTCGGTATCTAAAATAAATCTATTTTGAAGAAAAATCTCTTTCAATTAGCTATGTTTTAGTAATACAATTCCTGGTATCTTTTCTCTTTCAATAAGCTATCTTTCCATAATATACTCCCGGTTTATTTATTATTACTATACCAAACCAATTAGTAAACATATTGAAGTTACAGAGACTAAGAAAAAGGAGATAAAGAAGTTAATCATTTATATTTAATTTTTTATTATAAGTATCGACATATTTAAATTAATTATAGAATCTGAAATATATGAAAGATAAACGAATTACAATTACTGATTTAGATAGGAAATTAACCACTGTACCGAATTAATTCATTTTTATGCAAATTTCAATGCTGAAGAAGTGATGGTAAATGAAGCCCACCTAGCTAACTTTAAAATTAAAGAGGAAAATTAAAAGGTAATTGCAAATAGTCTACCTAACATTGGAATCTAAGACCTCGTAGTTGAAGAGAATAACCCTAGAGCATATCCTCCAAAACTGAGTGTAGCATTAAAAAACAACAATCATGAGAAGAAAAAAAAACGACAAATAATTAATCCAAATTACAAAAGTTCTGTGCTCAAGATACACCACCACCTCCTCCTCCTCTTCTTTCTTTCACCACAAACAGTTTCAGGATAGAGCCCCTGAGGGGGAAATTAAAGTACAAACAGACAGAAAAGCTACAAACAAAAAGCTTTAAACCTCGTGAATTAAAAATATGAAACACACATAACTGATTACAAGGAAAAGGTGACCAAAAATTAACAAGCTGGTCAACGCTGCTTCAAGCTCTTATTCAAGCGGAAACAGCTTTTCAACCTGCTATCGCTCTAATAAAAACTATTTTCACACCCGAATCACTCAAAGAATACTAAAGCCAAGGAAGTTATAGTACAGGAAGTATCATACTGTGTGTCTGATACATTTGAAAGTCTGTCGTCCAGTTCACTCTTCATGCAATGTTGAGTTTGCTGTTCTTTTGAGTGTACGGAAAATTTTCTGCTCTCTCTCTCTCTTCAGTGAACACTAGAACCTTCAGAAAACAGAGATATATCTGTGTATGAATTTTACTAAATTATAGTTTCGAAGATAAAATTGCTGATAAAAATGTACCTCGAGATCCTTTTTATTGAATTAAAATGATTTATATGTTACTATTTTAAGCAATTTATGAATAATAAATGGTCAAATTGATTCAAACTGGAGTACGCAAAATTTGCGTACACGTGGTACCACCTCACTACTAAAATCATACTAAATTATAAGTGGCCGTTGAACACACAGTACATTAATAGTAGTGACAATAGAGTGATTTGTTATCGTGACGTCATCAAGGTAACACATTTAATCGAAAATTAATTGGGTTAAGTAGTTTGAATAATTGAATACACCCATTACTATTTTCGTATATTGGCAATAAATAAACAGTTCTTTATAATTTAACACTCTTAAATTGCCTTAGATTTGATTTTAGAGTGTTGGTGTGATGACGTCACACAAACTATCGTTCTAATACATGTCCACAATTAGTGTATATTTACCCTTTCTATTAGATAGATGGAAAATTCCATCGAAAAGAAATCATTTTTAAGTAATTATTTAGAAATGAGAATATATCTTCAAAAAAGATATCTTTAAGATTCATTTTAGATACAAGTGGCTGTTATTGCTATTTCGATGATAATATTGGATGTCTAATAGCTATCTATTTAGAAGCAATTCCTATTTTCGGTACAACTAGCAACGTTATCGCTACAAGTAGATAGCTAATAGAAATGACTGGGTTAACTGGGATAGGTAAAAACTTTATTTAACCTACCAATCCTAATACTCATCAAAACTAGTAAACTATTTTAGCTGCAACTCAACTATACGCTATATCGGCACACAACGGTGCCATACATGCATTCGCTCCCGGAGCGATCGTCCTTTTTGTGTGCCACACTGAAAAAAATGTGTGTCGAGAGCTCTGAATACACAGTAGTGGCACACATGTGTACTCGTGTAAACGCCCCTTGACGGAGACGGACCGGTGACGTCCCGGACCTATCCCTGACATGTATGAAGAAGCCTCTATTGGGCCATCACAGGCTGCTAGCGGCAGGGCTGACGCTGGCCCACCTGTGACCTCAAGCTCATAGATGTCCACCGATCCTGAACAGTAATATATTTAAGTTATAACCCAAGGTTAATAGCCATGTATATATACCTTGGTATAACCGACTTGTTTCTTGGGTTTGGCAAGTGCAAATCCGACGTTTTGTCAACTCATTCGCCCAGTTCTGGCAAATGAGTCATTTGCAAAGCCAAATTGCATGACAACGTTGGCGGCTGGCCCAGTGTTTTGTTTTGAACAAGGAAGTTATAGTAGTTTTGAATTGGCTGTAATGTTTACTGAAAATCTGTTGTTTCTGTTTCGACCTGGCTAATTAAGTTATTATAGCTAGGTAGTGATTTAAACCAAGACTCATCGAAATGGACTCATTGCAACAATAAGGTACCGCATTCATATGTGGTTACCTCACCCGCATTCGGGTGTCACAAGTACATTTGGCCTGTAACTTTTTTTTATTTCGGCAGCTATGAAGTTTAAACTTATACAATATTTGAACTATATCAATACCGATAATATCCTGTGAAAATATCGTCAATTACTTGAAATTTGAATTAATAAAGATCATTTTTATTTCATGGCAATCGTATGCTAACTGTAACATTTCGTACGCTAACAGTAACATTTCGTATGCTAACTGTATGCTAACTGTAACATTCATCGAATTACTCGATTTACGCAATTTCCTCTGATAGAGCAAAGTAATTCGAGTAAAACTGAGTAATTGATGTTTTTAGATAGGTAATTGATTCTAACTGTTGATACTTCATTGAAATGATAGTAAACCGTTATGAGACTATTTTAATAACTTTAAACAACAAAATTACAATAGTAATTCGATAAAATCATAAAACTATATATATTTTGCGTATATTTTGTTTTTTGAAGCTATTAAAATAGTCTCATAACTGTTTACTATCATTTTAATGAAGTATCAACATTTAAAGGTCCTCTCCAGGCTCCGAGAAAAAAATGAGTTTATTACATAATGTTATAGAACTAAGGTCTACGGTCATTATTCCGCAAACCGCATACAATTCGGTTCAGTATACATTTTATTATTTGCTTTTAAAGTTTTTTAATACTTTGTGAGCAACAATCGAGCGAATCTCCAACCTGACGCTGAGAAAGAAGATTGTACACTCTTTGTTTTGATTTCAAATTTGAATTTTTAAACAAACAATGCATTTTTGGCCTTCTTTCAAGATATTAATTGTTTCTAAAAGTATATAAACGTTTCTATAATAAGTTTATCCAAATTTAAACCTTTAAACGAATAATAAATAGATTCATTAATCCAAATATCTAGTTGACAATCAAAACAAATGGTGTACATTCTTCTTCTTCAGACTGAAAATTAGAAAGTCGGAAGTAAAGTAGGTTTTGTAGAGTTTGGATTATAAAAATCTTTAAAAGCATATAACATTAAAAATATGCTACCAAATTTTATTGGGTTTGCAGTAAAATGATGAGAAACAATAGCCTCGTTGATTTAAACAAAAAAAAAAATTTTGCTTGGAGGGGACCTTTACTCGAATTACTTTCCTCTATCATATGAAATTGCGGAAATCAAGTAATTCGATAAAACGAGATATTTTGCGTAAATTTTGTTGTTTAAAGCAATTAAAATAGTCTCATAACTGTTTATTATCATTTTAATAAAGTATCAACAGTTAGAATCAATTAACAATTGAAAAACATCAATTATTCAGTTAACTCGAATTACTTTACTCTATCAGAGGAAATTTTGGAAATCGAGTTATTCGATAGAACTCTACATATATATTTTGCATACATTTTGTTGTTTGAAGTTATTAAAATAGTCTAATAACTGTTTACTATCACTATCATTTTAATAACGTACCAACAGTTAAAATCAATTACCTATTGGAAAAACATCAATTACTCAGTTTATTCGAATTACTTTGCTCTATCAGAGGAAATCGAGTAATTCTATAAAACTATATATATTTTGCATACATATAGTTTTTATCGGTATTAATATAGTATTCTACAATTAATTATCACATCTTAACGTGTCAACAGTTAAAATACATAAACAATTAAAGAATTACTCGGTTTACTCGAATTACTCGTTTCCGCAATTCAGCCAATTTTAATTACTCGGTTTACTCTAATTACTCGTTTCCGCAATTCAGTGTGTCATGTGTGCCCTTGCATTTTGAGGATAATTTGACAATTGTATTCAAAGATTTTTGAATCTGTCTCTAAAATTATAAGAATTTCCCAAAATCAGCAAAATGTATCTAATTAAATATTTACATGTACCTACCTAAATGGCTAAACATATGTATTAATCAGAAAATAGGTAGTCTCCAAGATATTGCTAAGATAGGTATCTAGGTATATTTTATAATTTTCCTGCAAAAAATTTCTCTAAAGATCTTTGGAATTTTGGCATTGCTGAGTGCTGAGAGAGATAGTGACAATTACCAGTCTGTATTTGGTGCACAAAAACCCACTGACATGTTCAAAAAGCTGAAAAATTCAAAAACATATTTGGAATTGGCTGATCCACCAACATTTTCCTCATTAAGCTACCAAAAATTAATGGTAACATGAGAATAATTAGCTAAAAATCCATCAACAAGTACCTAGGAGGAATTTCCCATGAAAAACAGAACAGACTGGATCACTGGAACAGTGCCCAGTCTGCAGAATGTGTCTCTTCTCCCGCAGAGATTTTAATTTGAGAGAAAGTTACTCTCTGACTCTCAGCAGCAGATTCAGAATCTCCCGCAGCTAAATTAATGGTAACATAGGAATTAATTCAAAATCTCCCGCAGCTAAATTAATGGTAACATAGGAATTAATTCAAGATCTCCCGCAGAGATCTCCAATTTCTAAAATTCACCAAAAACTCCCGCAGAGAGTCTTGGAAAAATGTTCCATATTCTGCAGAGTCAGTGCAGACTGGTTCAACAGTCTAACAGATAGTACGTATGATGCTATGATTCCACTCTGGAAAATACCTTAGACTAACAGATGAATTTTATAGGCTAAATGCCAGTCTGAAAAGTACAGCAGGATTTGTGGATTAATCCTGCGCCCAAGTCCTATTTAATTCCTATGTTCCCATGTTATTAGCTGCGCCCTAATCCCAATTTCTGTAAAAAATCCTGGGTCTGAGGAGACCTTCTTTTGAGACTGGGCTAAATGCTGCAGATTATACAGTTTCCATTAATTTATTAATGTATTTTAAGGTTTGTTAAACTCCAACAGACTCGCAGAGTAATTAATCCATCAGAAGAGACTACTTCAGAAGAGACTACTTTTTGTCTTTTTCCAGAGTGAGAGTGGCTATGATCCAGTCTGTATTTAGTGGTAAATTCCACCGACATGTCGGTGGAATTTTTTCCCTTTCAAAATAATATTCTGGCAAAGTCGTTGGATTTTCAACTATTTATTCATGTTACCATTAACTTTTGGTGGATAAATTGGGAAAATGTTGGTGGATCAGTCAAATTACTGGAAATTAATGGTGGATTTTTTCAGCTTTTTGAAAAAGTCAGTGGGATTTTTTGCACCAAATACAGACTGGGCTATGATTCGACAAATACGTATCTAAAAGCTCGAGCGGCGCACCACAGTACATTCTCTCCAGTCTGAAAAGTACAGCAGGATTTGTGGATTAATCCTGCGCCCAATTCCTATTTAGTTCCTATCTTTCCATGTTATTTGCTGCGCCCAAATCCCAATTTCTGTAAAAAAAATAAAAATCCTGAGTCGGACTGTCGGAGGAGACCTTCTTTTCAGACTGGCGTTCTCTCAAATAGATAATTTGAATGAAGATTTATGATAGGGTCAAGCAGACCAAGCTGGTAAATTGCGGCCCACTAACTAACTCAGTCTAACTGCGGCCTTTAACATTAACAACAAAAACGTCATAGCCTCAAAACACAAACAAAGTAATAAATTGTACCATACACTGTGCTTATTATGATAGCTATGCAACATTTCAATGTAATTTTGGTTTAGAATGTTTTAGAGACTCTCTTGAGAGGGCCGCAATTAAAAATTAAAGGGCCGCAATTTACCTGCGTGACCCTATATCATATGGAGTGAATTTGATTTTTTTCTCAAATTTATGACTGATGCTGCTTGAATCCAATGTTTATACAACCAGTTTAATTCTTCAATTGAAATGTTTAATTTGGAATAGAAAATAAAATTTGGTATAAAAACTTTAAAATTTTCATGGGTTATCAACTTATCAATTATAATCTTTTGGTGATAATTTAATAGTTCATATTTATAAAACTCATTGATACTGATTACTGAATGAGTTATGAAGTATCAATTTATTTAAGTTTAATAAAGTTTAACTCATAAAACTAATACAGCAGAATGCTCATAGCAAGTAAGATAACGGACCAGAAATGAAGGTGGTAAAGATAACGGACCATAAATGAAGCTGGTAAAGATAACAAACTGGAATTGAAGTTGGAAAAGATAATGGACCAGAAATTAAGCTAGTAAAGTCAATGGACCAGAAAACTTCCTTTTAGTTTTATTAAATATTTGCTTTAGTATTTTGTAAATATATAACATTATAAATAATATTAATGATTATACATTAATTTTGCATATTTTATAAAATGAAAGAATTGATGAAAAAAACTTGATCCATTTTGAAGCTGTGAAGAACGAGTAGCTAGTTAGTAAAAAAATGGAAAAATTCTGCCTAAATACTTTAATGTGGTATCTATGTTTCCAAAATTATATTCTCATTCCAATTATTGGTCAAATATTAATAATTTAACCAAGTAAAAATAAAGGACCAGAAATGAAGCTAGTAAACATAATGGACCAGAATTTAACCAAATTGGTCCGTTAAATTTACTTGTTCCGAATGCTCTTTGAATGTAGTATAACATGAAGTGATTTACATATTTCACATTAATTGAAATACATTGGTATTAAATGGATAACTTTCCTGATGTGTGTTATCATCTTGTGATACTTGCCATGAATAGTTGCTAAAATGCTCAACAGTAGCTGAATAATTCTTATTTTAAATTTATATATAGTCAGACTAAAAAACCTGTAGGTAGATTCTGTATAATTTAATTTTTTATTAATTATTGATAAATTGATTAATCTCATGTATTTCAAAATAAAAAAATAAAAATTACATTAGAGCTCAAGTTGGTAGTTGGTTAATTATCAGGTTGGTATTTATAATGATTTTTGTAAATTATTTATCTCATTTATCGCTATATAGAATAGCTAATAGAAATTTAATAACAAGGAAAATTAAAAAAAATGAATCAAATATAAATAATGATACAACTAATACAAGTATCGGCCCATACTTTTCAATATCTGCTGATACAGATTCGATTGCCGATACTCCCCCAAAACGCCGATACTTCGTCCCATCTCTACTTATCAGTTAGATGTATTGGGGGCGTGCTGCCTACAGAACCCTCTGCCAGATCATTAAACAATCTTGAAGTGTGTAGTACAACAAAATACTGGATACAACAAACTACGTAACAGCCATTAATGTTGAGACCATCTGATAGACCTTACTGTGGTCTGTGGTGGGCCGCTCAGCTCTTAGATACTGTTGCAGTGTCAGTGACATGGCCGCGCTTTGCAGAATGGAGTGACTATAATTTAATGTCAAGTGAAAATTAAACGTCTGTCAACAAAATTTCTTGTTGGATGTCTGGTAATAGTATTTCTTGCCAGTTGCAAGGACGAGAAAAAAACAGACTGTAGAAACTGGTAAAGTGTTTGTAGAGATCTCTTATTCTGTTCACGCTAAAATTAATGTAAATTTAGGGATTTATTCATAGATGTTTGTAGCAAAATTAGTGTAAACATAGGGTCAAGGACTAATTTAAAATTGTTTGTAGAGAATGTCCCACATGTCTCCCATATTCTGCAGACTGGAGAAAAATAATGCTTTATTAATTATTACCTTGCAGGCTTACATAGCCTCCTAGATATTTATCTGTACGATTGTACCCAGACACAGATTGTAGAGTTTATGATATTTTTAACATTTTTTGTGTGAAAATCCTCAATTCTATTTTATATTTTCATGAAAACAAAAGAAAAATAGAGAGATACAGTAATAAAATAATAACTTGAAAATCTGTAGCATTTAGCCTAAGTAATTCATTCATCTGTTACTGTAGTGCTATCCTGAGGAAATCTTCATAAAAAGATGAAATTAAGATGCAAGAGTAATCTAAAAGTGCTAGCTAGGGTAAGTCAAAGTTATTGAACAATTTTTGGTCATAAAAGATAAAGTTAAATAACAAATATTTTTTAATTTCTTCTTATATGACCGAAAATATGGAACGGCTCGATAACCCTGAAGTTACCCCTCTGGTGACTGATTCATCTCATATTTTGCACGGATAGTTAGAATGTTTTTTTTCTAAGGAAACTAAATTAAATTTGTACACTTGATTAAATAGCTTCATATTTTAAATATTTTTTTTATTGTTCAGTTATGTTTTACAGGTGAATAATTGGAACTTTTGGATAAGTTTATTGAATTTGAGAAAAGGAGAAAACAAAGGTGATTCAAGATGGATACAGTTTCACATACCTTGATTGAAAAGAATGACTCCTTTAATGCAGTTGAAAGCAGTGAATCTGAATACCAAGATAGAATGATATCTCCCACAGTTTCTATTCTAGTCTCTGATGATACTTGTACAGACCATGAAGAGGACATTTTGAAATTCCCACATGAAGTGATAGAAGATGTTTACATTCAAGATTTTTCTATTCCTAATTCAATTAGCATTGAACTTAATGATTCTAATTGTCTTTCTGATTGTGTTGGTGAGGGTCTTTTTGTGGATGAATCTATTAGTGTTTCTGAAGATATTCATCCATCAAATATAGATTTGGATAACCATTCTAATATCTCATCTGATGTAGAGCTCAAATCTGACATATTTGAGGATAAGATAATATTTGATAAAATTGAGAATACAAATTATAAGAATCATAGTGACATACAAATTTTTCAAGATGTTCCTAGTTCTTTCCAATTTGAAAACCAAAATGATCTTAATAACATAGCTCATTCAAATAGAGAAGAAATTATATATACTAGTAAAACCAGGGAATTGAATAATATAAAGAACATCAAGAAAGTTGAAGGCATCTTTTTTTGTGAATTTTGCAATTTCAAAACAAAAAAGAAATTGCATTTTCAAGCTCATATTAAGAATCATAACCAAACCAAACCATTTTCCTGTGATAAATGTATCTTTCAATCAACAAATAAAAGTTCCTTGTCAGAACATATCAAGACTGAACACAATCCCTCATCTGTAGATGTTAAATATTCTTGCCAAATGTGTTCTTTTACCTCTGATTATGAATCAAGTTATCAACGTCACCTTAAGAAGCATTCCATCATAAATGAGACTACCTCTTTCCAGACTAAGATATTGAGTTGCAATTTTTGCAGGGATAAATTCATTGATAAAATATCACTTAAACATCATATATCAGCACATCACAAAAATGATAAAAGGTACCATTGCTCTATTTGTTCCTATGCAACTGACTTGACAAACGCAATGAAGCTGCATGTCTTCAGACACATCAAAAAGTTGGATCCTGCTAATGCCCCGGATAAGGTGAATATGATAGACAAGGATATGCTCCTCAAGTACAGCAATGCCGATCAAAGAAAACCAATGAAACAAGTAGAATGTGATGTTTGTTCTTTCAAATGTACCACAACAAAGCAAATGAATGCTCACAAGAAAAGAGATCATCCTCAAAAGTACTTCATTAAATGTTCTATTTGTGAGTATGAATGCAAGTCCAGAAGTTCAATGTACAATCATTTTGAATCACATCCTTCTCAATATCCATTTGTTTGTTCTTATAAGAACTGCAATTATCGAACAAATGCTCAATATCGTCTGAGGTATCACTCTAAAAGCCACGAATTGGAAGAAACATTGCTTCACTCCTGTTCAAAGTGCAGTTTCACAGCCAGGAGAAAGTCTAGCATTGTTCTACACATGAGAAAACATGGCTGTGACAGTCAACACTACTTATCCATCAAGTCTCAGAACTGTTACTGAAATAACACCATTGTGATGTGGTTTTTTTGTGAGTAAAGTATTTTCAAGCAAATTGGCATTGATCATTATATAAATTGATATTCAATAAATTGTTCAGTGTCTGTTTAGTACTGTAGCTATAAGAACTTTTGATGACATTTTTCATTGCGAGTTACCTAATTTCTAAAATCGGTTTGATTATTATTGTTTTACAGATTTCCTACTCAAAGTCCTCAGTGGATATGGTTACAGCTCTTCGGTGATCAGTTTTGAGAGGTAATGATTTTAGGTAAAATAACTATTCTTAGTAGGTTACATTTATTGACTGATTTGAGACCACCTAGTTGAACTGTTAAATAACAAGTTTTATTTAATTAATTCAAGTGAATATAATGAAAAGGATTTCATGCAAATTTTATTTTAATATTTCCAGGTATATTATTAGTCATCAATTCTTCATAGTTTAACATCTTTATTAATTCACAGGGGCCAACGCTTGAATTGAAATGTGGATTCATCAAAGTGGAGAAATTTCTAACTAAGCTGTTACAGTCCAGTTATCCAGTCCAATATGAAGCTCACTACTTTTATTTGTTTCAGTTTATAATAGTCAAGAACTTACTACAATAATCTATTAGTTTTTAATATTAACTAGGGAAGGTGTGATCTATTAATTCTGATAAGTTGCAGTGATATTGTTACTTTGAACTGATCACAAATACATGTGGTGTGCTTAATAAAAATGATTCAATATTCCTTTAGTTTTGAATTACCATTTTGATTCAATTTTAACCAGGTTAAGGTTTATTAAGATTGTTTCACTCAGTAAAATAGAAGTGATAGCTACTAGAGAGTGACAAATAATTCATAAATTTCACGGTCATCTTTCTCTTCAACAAATTCAATCTAAATCAAAATAATGGATTAATAACATGAACCTTCAAAAGATAATTTATTGGAATGATGAAGATAATGGAACATATTTATCAGGATCGCATGATACATAAGAGAAAAATAAATAACTTATTCTATACTACAGGGCACTTAAACGAGGAAGACTAGTTTAGAACAGTTAGCATAGAACAATTAATTACGAAACCGTTAAACGAATGATTGTATACATTATTGAAATACACTGGACATAAAATAGACATCAACGCACATTACAATGACAACACCAAGCTAAAAAAATATTTATTCGCAGGTATAATAATCTTATTTATATAACAACAGCTATGGATTTGGAAGTAGGGTATCCACCAGTCATCAAAACTATTCTAATGCCAAGTGGCTCACATTCATAAATTAATAATACAAATAATTCAAGAAAAGATAATTCCTATGATTATTAATAAAAAATAGTATATAAAACACAGCTTGGACCTTTAAAAATGTTTGTAAGATATGGTGGTTAGCTATAGCTTCAACTGTAGCTTACAGTCCGTTTCATTTACAGTAACAAAAGGTTATTTTTTTGCAAATTGCTTAGTTCAGAGTTTGACAAACTCATTGTAAGACTTGAAGGAAAAACCGCTGCAGACTTTGAAGTAAATTAAGCTATGACGCAAAATAATGTATACATAATGCCAGTTTTCTTTCCATATTTTACCGACGAAACAAACCTTATAATATCCATGAAATTAATATACAGCCATTAACAGTTTAAAAACAGTGCATACGATATCTAGTTATCTCCAGTTTCTATTGATTAACGATCAGTAGATTGGTACTCGGTCATCCGTAAACTAGTCTGATAAAAACAATGGAATCAAAAAAGGAAAAATAATGCAGGATTAGCTTTGGTTAAAAATTACATTAGTGTTCTCCGACGTCAATATCTACTCTAATACACGACAGACTGTCATCGTGGAGTCACCTAACAAACTACACTTAGTTAATAGAAATTCAATTTATAGTGAATGATCAGATATTTCAGAATTAGTCACTCTAAATGAAATAATTGAAGGAATAAAGTAAAATGCAGTTGAACATACAGAGAAAAGGATATGCTAAGAAAAGCTTGCAATAATTGCACAAGGAATGCGTTCTAAAACAAGAATAATTAAACCTTATAGTAACCAATACTTAAAAGAATTGGGAAATGCATTGTGTGTAACGATTACTCTTAAAGTAGGTATTGAAGTGAATATTTTACACCATGAAAAGATAATGAAAGTATGATTTGGCAGAAAGATCTCCATGACGCTTCAGCAAAAACTTTTCCCCATCGTACTATAAATGAAGGTATAAAAATAAAATTTGAGACCTTAGTTATTAATGCAAGATGAAGTGACTTACTCATTCTTATGAACTCTCTGTGTGGATGAACTCAGCAGTGCCCTCTGTAGTGTGTTCTTTGCTACAGTTACTATAAAATTGTCACTGCTAGGATTCGAACCAGCACTCTTACTGCGGCGAAATTTACGAATTATCGCCTTCCAAAGGACTCCCAAGCGTGCATATATTTCCACCCTGAGTGCTGCTGTAAACTGCTGAATGAGGCAGTAAGAAGCTGCCGAAGCGAATACAACATTATAGAGCAGCACTATCCAAAAGTTAGCAAGCCAACCTATGCTGCCGTAGTCTCCTAAAAGATCGAAATTAGTCACTCCGAGAGTTGTGGCGAGCAGTGGAAGAGCGGAAGCAAGCATGAGGAGCAGTACACTGTTGCCTATGAGGTGCACCATTGGGGTGTCACCAACCCGTGGCTGCATTTTCTGCATCAGAGGGAAGGAGTAACAACCTACCAGAGATGCAGCAACGAGATACACGATAATCAGCACCTCTACTAGGGCCCCCAAAGGCCCTAATATCCACACCAGCACCGCCCTCTTACCAATCATGTCACCTAGATCCTCAGTTTTGTTTACGAGAGCTGATGGTAGAGCTTTGAACCCTGACACCAATTTTAAAGTATTAAAAAACACTAATGACACTACCAGACTAGTAACTAAGACTAGAACTAGCACGCCCACAGGGTAGAGAAAGCACCTCCTGAAGAGACCCTGCTGGTTCATCTTCTCTAGGTGTGCCTTCCTCTTGGTAGTTTCCTGCAGCTTCACATAGAGATCACTAGCCTCATTCCTGAGCTTTTCACCAGCAGGCAAAGACTTTCTCAGTTCTCTGGAGAGAGGCAGGTGCTTGGAGTTGCTGTGGAGGAAAGTAGGGAGGGAGTCTGACACTGGGGAACTGCAGGGACTCGCAGGGGCGGAAACAGAAAATGGCAGTGAGAAGGATAGTCTCCTGCAAAGATAAATAAGATGTTAACTTGAGAAATTATCCAAAACAAAAATCAATCAGATAGTCTTAGGAAGACTCACACAAATTTATATGCTAATTCGACCTTCATTACCCCAAGTTTTAAAGTACAAGCAAGTGGCTGCGAGAGACACGCTTGGCAATTATTTTCCAAATAACTTTCGCCTACCATGGTGCCGTATTTATAAACAACTAGTGGTACCAGTGGGTATTACGTGTGTAGTTTATTTTTAACTCCAAATTGAATTCTCAATAAATTTGTATGTAATGGCTCATCCTCATTCAGGCAGAGCCAAATTTTACCTGTTGATCCATAATTTCGATAAATTAAAATTATTATGGGAGTGAAATTATTTCTGACAAAATTTGATTTGATTTTTAACCTAAATATGCAGCTAAAAACATAAAAAATCCTCTACCTATCTGTCACTTTTGTGTAATATGATACCCTTAATAAATAGAAGATGTGGATATAGATTATCACTTATAAATATTTCTACTTTACTTAGCTACTAAACACGAACTTTATGAGGCGTTAGTGATAGAATCTTTGTTCAACCCCTTTTTGTGACGGACAGATAGACTTTACTAGGTTAAATTCTGGTCCGTTATCTTTACTTGGTGAAATTATTAATATTTCACCAATAATTGGAATAAGAATATAATTTGGAATCATAGATACCACATCTAAAGGATTTAAGCAGACCATTTTTTTACTACTCGTTCTTCACAACACCAAAATGGATCACGTTTTTTTCCATCAATTCTTTCAATTAATAAAATACTAAAGCAAATATTTAATAAAATTGAAATGAAGTTTTCTGGTCCGTTATCTTTACTTGCTCTGACTTTTGTGTCTGAAGGACAGACCGACGACTGACTGGCTGGCTGGCTTGCTTTTTCCGGTTCTCATTATTTGACTTACTATTACCCATTATTTGACTTTCTATGTTACCCAGTTTTTATGTTTTCTGAATATTAAGATTTCCCGAATTTTCTATTTCACCCTTTTCTTATCCGAATTTTCTGTTTTCCGAATTTACCAGTTTTCCAGATTTTTTCATTTTATATTATCCGGATTTTTTAAATCTAAATTTTTGTTATGCTGGCGATTATCCTGAAGATATCGATTAGCAGTGTACAGTGGTAAACACTTGTACAAACTAATGAACGAATAAGCAGAATTATAATATGATGGGGCGCTTAGTAAGCGTATATTATCTTTTAGGTGTTTTTGGTCTCCCCTGAAAAGTTTATTTTTCAACTTCTAAACTCAATAACTCAAGTTAGAAGAGACGTAGGAACAAGAGATAAATTGCAGAATGATCTGAAATGTGTTGGCATCATTTACACGTTTTTTCCTCCAAATGAAAGTTTGTGCATAAGACATCATACAAACATGTGAGAAGTTTCAAAATTGTATTTTTTATTAGTAAAAAAAAAAAAAAGAGTTTAAAACACGTGAGAGTCCCATTTACAAAGTACACAAATTAATACTGTAGAAAGCAGTGGTTCTTACAAGTGGGGTGTGCCAAGCACCCCTTTGGAACAAGGATTGTTTGTAAATTAGCTATGTAAACTATAGGTTTCACTTTTTCATTTTAAATTCTCACATAATAACCAAATTTAGCTTTTCAATCTATTTCCATGCAGTAGAACTCTCAGGGGTGCTCGAGAAAAGAAAGGGTCGTGCGAGAAAACACTTAAGAACCTCTGCTTTAGAGTATAGATTAGAATATATAAAGACTAGGTTGAGCAGAACTCCAAACTGACCTGTTGGTTGTTTTAGTCTCCACCTGGTAACTAGAGGCAGATCGCTGGTGGTACAGGCCGGGGAAACCACCAGGATAATAATCTGATTCAAAATAAATATTCATTATTACCTTCTAATTTAAATACATTTCTCATTTATTATCAGTGTGTACTCACTATTAAGTCTGCGGGAGAGAGATTTCTCCTCTAAAGTCAAAGCCTGCAACTCTTCCATCAATTGATTGCGCAGAAACTTAGCTCCTGAGGAAAGAGGCAAATAAGCATTTCTTTTCCATCAACACATTGTCAGTGGCTAGAGATGTCACACACTCTCATCATTGTCTGGCGAGCTCATTATTAAATAAATATAAAAAATAAATCATTAAAAGCTCACCTTTGTCAGGTGAGCTGATGAGGTAAGGTAACTCATGGGAGTCACCTTTCACCAGTCCTCTCAGTGTGGTAAAAAGACGCGCCAAACCAACTGGTGTACAAACTGAAACACATGGACACAAAAATAACAACTAAAGAGAAATGGTAATCTAAATATGCAATTATATACACTTTTAATATTTCATCACATTCTGAGGGGTAAGATGCGAATTATCAGTCAGTTTCACATCTTCGGTCACACACTCAAAAAACGATTTAATAATTATTATTTAATTATCATTGGTATCCATGAAAACGACAGATAATTCGTAACATCCCCTAATGGCAAATTCAAAGCTATTTCTGAATTGCAAGTCACTCACTGAGTAGAAAGAGCACACCGAGGCAGGAGATGAGGGAGTAGAGGAAGGGCAGGTAGAATGTCCACCACACGTCTGAGGGAGATACGAGAGACATTTCAAGTGAATGTTAGGTAAATGATCAGATCACTTACTACAATTACTTTGAACAATAAAAATATATTTTAATAGCTAATTATATTCTTTTGGATATTCTGAAAAAATACAACTTTTTTGTAACTGTGCCAAATCTAAAAGTTAGAGGTAGCTAGCTATAAATATAAGATAAAAATTTATGAAATTTACAATTTTAGATTCATATCGAACAGTGTATACTTTTAGAAAATCAAATATCAAATTAATAAATATAATTCAATTTTGATAAAACACTAAAAAATAGCTACTTCGTACCCAAGAACTTTCAAATAGTACATGGAGAAAAAAAATAGATTCAATCACCATTGTACAATTTTCTTCTTTCTATAGTTAGCTACAGAAGTTATGGTTGACAGCTATTAAGTAACTGAGGAAAATCAGTTGTTACGAAGTTTGTAATTAGTTCATGTCTGTTCATTGCTATAATTAAATATGAACACACTAACTTAATTATTGTGAGATAATTAACTGTGAACTTAGAAGCAAACAAGTGTTCAGAGTTATTAATTCTCCTTGAGAGAAAATGATGATATTTCAAACAGCTGCTTTGGAATTAAAGGCCGAAAGCAATGAAAGAAATACAAGGGACTTTCACCTAAAAGTCACAGAAATCGGTTACAATTAGATTACTTCATTCATAATAAGGAATGGGCGTATGGCGAACTTTGAACACTCAGATTTCAAGATTTATTGCTATAGCTAATATCTCATTCAAGAACAATCAAGACTAACTAGCTACATCTGCATTAGATTTGAAATTGATAAAAAATGGAGTTATACAGTAGAACTCTTTTATAATGAATGTTGAGTCCTGTCCCGAATAGCGACAAATTTTCTGTAGTCAGCCATAAAATAGGCATTAGTTTTCTATAACTGATGGCCATTCAGGACAGACTAAAGACAATATGCTCACTATTCAGTGTAGTCCTTGCTCAGGAGGAGTTCTCTATAGAGGAGTTATACTTTAAGAATCGAAAAGGCTACTTCAATAGGTACCTATGGTTTCGAGGAGAGACTTGTGGTGGTAATACCCCAGCAGTAGAGAGAGGATGACAGCCACACCCAGCACCAGCACAACTAGCAGCATTAGCACTACAACTGCCTCTTGAATGCGAGCACGAAGACCTCCCTGAGAAATAAAGAAGGTATTGTACTGGAGGTAGGAAGGTGCAAAGAGAATTCAATAACTATCAATTCTTCTTGTTTTTGATGAAAAATAGTGTCATTGAAAAACAAAAACACGATCAATATTAGTTATATTCATCAAGTGAACTTATTCTCAATATAGTTAGTAGTTAGGTATTATTAATAGAGTAAACCTTAATATAAAATTGACAAAATATTTTTGTTAGATAGGTAGCTATGTTGTTTTTCTGATTAATAGTGGTCTGATGAATACATATAGAAGCATTTTTGGCCATAAAACTTATTTAGCAACATTATTAAATGTGTCGAAAATTACAAAGGAAATAAAGTGCAATGAATTACAGTGAAGACATTACAGATAAACTCTAGAAAATAACTAACATTCAAATATATAACCTAGGAATGTTTACAGCTATTGAAACGAAACACACATTTATATCACAACTATAACCGGAATTCTAACCAGGTTTGATATTTAACTATAGCACCTATTAGTGACAGTGAAATGAATCAGTTGAACATAAGTTCAAATAACTAACAACAACAATCAGCTCACCTTCTTAGAGCCAGGGAATCCCTCTGCCTCTGTGAAGAGGTAAGCGAAGGGCAGCCCCACGAACAGTGACAGGTTGGAGCAGAGGAATACTATGTTCCACAGGCCTGGGGACATAAAAACATCAAATACTTTACATTGTATGAATATAGACAAAGGGTTAGGGTAATTTCCGAGTTATCGAACTTCTACACATTTTCTATAATAAGAAGAAAATAAAAACTGTTATTTAACTCATTATTATATACTTTTTTCTTCTATGATCGAAAATGTGGAACCGTACAATAATTCGGAATTTACCCCATTGTAAATTGGATGCATATTTTAATTAAAAAATTAGGTTCTTTTGGAATATATCAATGCGACAAGAATAAACTAGGTTATCATGCTATGGAAGAAAGAAATAATGGAAGCAATTTGTTTCATGTTTCAAACGAACATATAAAATATTCATTGAAGTTTAAACTAACAATATTGATGAGTGAAGAGACTAAACTAGGGTAAGTTTCGAATTATCACTCTGTACTACATCTTCGGTCATATAAAAAAAGCGATAATAATAATTATTGATTTTTCTTATAGTTTTTTCTCTTATATGACCGAAGATGTAAAGCCGACTGATAATTTACCCTAAGAATTTAGTACTTACTCTGTATGAGAGACCTGTTGAGCCACCTGATGTACAGGGAACTCTTGTAGGTAGCCAGTACCTCGTTACTGACTATACTGATGGGGAGTAGCAGTACCGCCCCCATGCTAACACTGATGCTGAAGGTGCATACCCATTGTCTGAAGCAGAAGAGAGATAGGCGTGAAAAACAACTAACAACATTGCAACCTCTCACCATCGCTATGACAAATATGAGAAGCTATTTACTTACTGCTAATTGTACAGTTAAATTAATAAAATGTAAGACCTCGTAGTTGAAGAGCGTAACCCTTACCCTAGCGTATCCTCTGAAGTCTAAAATAAAATATAGTAACAATTTCAAATTTTTGTATTCTGTAAATTCTATTGATTAATGCACGAGTCAGTATATTTTACCGGAACAAGATTACGGTTTCGAAAGTTAAAGACATTAATTAATTAAATTCGTTAAAGCTCCAGAAAGTTTATAATTTTTATGCTCATGACTTTAGTTTCTGATGGTAAACCTCTGAAGCTGAGCCATTCCTGCCGAATAAACTTAGAGGAACAATAACTAAATGAGCAGATACGTGCGGTTGCTTTATAATCTTTAGAAGGTACTCACGCGATGGTGTCGACGATAGCCTCATCGTCAGGGTGACGAGGCAGGAGACTCATGGAGCCATACCTCCTGCCGGTGACTCTCTCATGACTCTGGTCAGCTCTCCTGTAGCGCAGAAGGAGCAAGTGACTGAAGGTGACGAGGCACAGCACCAACACACTCAGCAACTGAAAGAGAAAACGGTAACACATTCATTTAAATTATTGAATGAAAAATAAATGAAATAGAATACATTGGTGAGTGAAATGGAACATAGAGATTCGACACCATTGAATAATTATAAACATTTATCCAGTACTCACTTTTGTGCGAATTCAAACGTTCAACACAAATGTTTAAAGTATAATGCATCATTAGTGTAGGTTTCTAGTTACAGGACGGTTCTACATTTACGATGATACGAAAAAATATTTCATAATTATTGGTTAAATGATATTTAAATTAGTATCATGATGCCTGCATGTATAATTTAACCAATTAAAGGGACAATAAATAGTAATTATTACATATTTGTTTCATATACGATCGAAAATGTGGAACCGTCCGATAACTCGGTACTTACCCTAAACTTCCATTATAAAGACATAACAATTAGACAATTATTCAACTCAAAAACTACCAAGCAGTCAATTTAACTGCTTGGTAGTTTCCAAACTTTTGTATCTCATAAATTATTAATGGTAGATACTTGAATTTTATATTAATATAACGAGATACCTAAACAAATGCAAAGTGATGCAACAAATGCAACTCATTAAGATAATCAATAGACTCAGGTGAACATCTCAGGTGAGTCTATTCAACAGGTGTGACATGACGTTTGTAACAGAGATAATTCAGTACAAACATCAAAGAGATTTAGTAAAGAGTTACATGCAGTATAAGACACGAAGAACAAATGAGATTGAATCTATGAGACTATTACACTAAAATTATTTAACATTCCATTTGGGTTAAATTATATTTCTGTACAAACTACAAATAATGTCAAAATTAAAAGTCCCTTAATTCCTCATCAGAATTACAACAGACCAGGGTTCGAGAAACGCCAGTCACGTCACTTTCTTCCTTTCACCAAAAGATGAAAACTTAACTTTGATTATAGCAACAAATACAATTCCAAATATAAAAATGGCTAACATCAAAACCGAATACTTTTCGAGTGAGATATAATAATTATATGAAAAAGCAAATCCAGTCAGTCTCTAGAGAGCAGCCATAATTTTCAAGTGGGTCTTGGGTCTCCCACCTAACATCCTGCAACCTACATAGCGTGAGGGAATGGAATGTAAGCGTGACGTCACACAAATGGCAGAATACCCACCATAGTTAAATTCAATTGCAGTAAAAATAATCCTGCCTTTACTAAACCATACGGACTATACCAAACAATTACACGTATTTGTTGTTAACTGTTAAATCTTTTAAACCGATTAGCTTTAGTAGAATACTTATTAACATACGTAGAATATAGGAAGCGTCAGACTTATCACAGTATGTCCATTTAACAACTCAAGGTCAGACACTCATACCTCCACTCACGGCCTAATAGCTGCTGGTGGAGAGATAGACTCCCTCTGTTATTAATATTCGTACACCATTAAGCTCTTATTTAAATGCATACAACAAATGTATTTGGGTAAGTTGCGAGTTATTGGACGGTTTTACATATTCGACATTAAGACTTTATAATTTAACATTTTAACTCGTCCCTTTAATTAGCATCCATATTACCTGCACGTATCTTGGATACCAATTACAATAACCAGTTAAACAATGATTATACCTTTTCTCATACGATCAGAAGATGTGAAACTGTCCAATAATTCATAACTTACCCACTGAGTCTAGACATGACAAAGCGCTTGGAATGAGTAGCGGGTAAAACCGATGAAGTGCGAGAGAAAGTAAAAAGCAATGAGTACTCCTACAGTTCTGCTTCACAACTTCACTATCCTCTTCTTAAAGGATGAGTTTCATAGGATTGAGAATCTGATGTCAGTAGCCTAAATATTTTAAGGACACACCAGAAAAATAAGGATACTTAATGATAAGAGGATATAATTTTTAATGCTGAGTGATTTATATATTCAATTTACATGCAACTGGAGAGTATAGTTTTCTCGAGTTAGATTTAATTTTTTTTAAATTTAAAGCTATTGAATTAATACTGTGATTGTAACAATGGTGGTACAAAAGAATTCGTCTATAATGATCCATCCTGATTTGTAGAGTCATGAGAAATGAAATACCCTGTATAATGAATGTATGAAAATGTAAATACTTGGTGTAGTCTACCATGAAATGGTTCATTTTCTATTCATCGCTGAAATTCCCTAATCCTCAGAGTAAAGTCCCTATAGTGAACTAGTTGAAGTTCACTAATCTATCGAGGAATTCTACTGTAGTGCTTCATCCATTCAAAGACAATGTGTGAAATAGACTTTAAGGCAAAGGAATTCTCTTTTGAAATAGAACAAACCTTGGAGCCGATAAGCAAATTGAAGATGAATAGAAGGCATAACTCAATAGATAAGAGACATTCTAAACAGGACATCAGATGTAACTGTACCCATAGCAGTTTACGGAACTGTTATCAGATATGCTATCTTTCTGATTGCTGAACGACGTCTGAACTAAATTAAAAGAAATTGAAAGATGTTTATTTTTTCTAGCCAATAACAATCTAAATTGAAGACTAGAAATAGTATTATAAACTTATAACTGTCATGCCTCAAGATCAAACCAGCAGGTGTCAGTCAATACTTTTCCCTACCCGTTATAAAGCGCACTGTAAAGGTAACCAGTTTATAATTGTGAGAAGAGATACCATTCCTCATGCACTGTTTATCACGCATATTAACGGCAACTCAAGTCTAGACAATAGAAAAGAAAATGCAGGAAAATAGCAAAACTGCATTAGAAATCACAGCCGCTGTCGGAGTAACTGTTCATATGCCGCATTGAGAAAAGGTAAACACAATGTCGAGAACTGTACACCATGTCAGTTCTCAAACTAAGGAGCATACTTTAAAATACGGTAAATTTATGAGAGTAGCAATCAAATGGTTTGATATATTAGCACTAGAAACCTGAAATAATGAGAAGCTACACGTAGCTTCACCGCAACACTCAGTATTACTGGGCTGAGAAACACTATTGTTATTAGCAAACAAAACTAAAATGAACACACCTCTGACAATAACAAGTCAATCAGATCGCTGCCACTCTTACGCATCAGATAAGAAACACTCGAGAGGAGCGTATTTCTGCGCACCATCTTCACGGTATACGTAGCTACCGTACTATTGCATGATATACTTTTATTTCTCTATTGTAAATTATTTCAGTTGTTTGGCAGTGGCTAATGCTGAGGGCTAATTGCGACGCAAAGTATAACCATCACAGAGGTTGATTAGGTGAACAAACAGGTGGTGTATGTTCAACTATTGCTTTGTTGATCTTTCATCGATTTGCTATTTGTTAAAATATTCGTTACTTATTCAGCTTATGTCATGTCACACATGAAGGATATTTAGAATCTGATTGAACGAGACGGAGTGCTTGGGATAGACAAAGTAGAGAACTTTTTTGTATTCTAACGGCAATCGGTAAATTTTTAAAGGCAACAGAAAATCAGTAACAATAATTATACCTTATTCGAATTGATGAAAAAGAAAATAAAGGCACGATAAACACGTAATTGAGTGACAGTTTCTTCCATAAAAGAAATATCTCATTGCTAATATATTATTAAAGTACCTAATAAGAAAAATTTGAGATAGAAAGTCTTAAATATAAGAGGGGGGAAGGGGTAGGGGGATCTGTCTAACCAAACTATACGTTGACAATTTTGAAACAATCCATAAATATAGTGAAACAGTGAAATGAAAAAAGAATGGTTTTGAAAGTTCAAAGTAGATTGATATAATGAAACAGTAGGTAAATAATAAATATATATTTTACTTCATAATCGTAAATGTGGAACAGTTCGATATATCGAAACTTTCCCTAATTTGATAGAAGTAATGAATGTGAATTGAAAAATGAAAGTTGAACAACCTCAGTTACTTTAAAAGCGAAGTAATTGAAATGTTTCATCACTAAGAAGATGAAAGTAGCGTTAATGACAGGGTAAAAGAAATTGAACATCCCTAATTAAAATAATTACACTATTTATATAGGATATATTCTAAATATGTGAAAGATACGGAAAATAGAGCTATTAAAATAAAAAATGCAATGATAATTGAGGTAATACTTTCAATTATGAGGAAACTAAAGTTATTTTAAAGACAGTGTGCTATGTTCAACAGTAATCTAATCTTTTAACAAATCTACACAGTTTATGTAAAGGAAAACTAGCACAATAAGTGATAGTAATAAAGTGGACAAGTCTAGCCTAGACATGTTATCTGAGGTGACTGACTGATTGCCTAAAAGTTGCTGATGTAAGCACTTTCTCATGTCCATTTGTAGAGAATATTTCGTAGTTACAAATTCACTCAATGATTCCAATTAGATTGTTATAGAACTTTTATCAGACCTATTGATAAATGAACTTGAAGATATATCAATCAATTAAGACGGGACTATTGGTATTTAAACAATCTGTACATTGATGTATTTCGATATTTTTTTGACAAACATTAATAGTTAAACAATTATCATATTCTTTTTTAGAATTGTCTAGTGATATCTAGGTACCGAAAATTAACTATAAATACATGATTGTATGACATAATAATCACCTTCATATAAAATTATAGTTTACTTTTCTTATTCTACTGTTTGACGAGCAATTCTCTTCAAACTCTCCATTTTAGTGTTTGACAAAACTACAGTCAAACTGTTTGTAACCAGTTTTAAGAATTATTTGATGGCGTGAACGAGGCAACAGTTGAAAAGGTAAAAAAAAAAGTTCAGAAATCTCGCATGAACGAGATACAAACATCAATATTCAGTATCTTTGAAAATAGAACTTCTTAAACAATTAAAGTTTGTAAAAAAATCCACTTTTTGCCTCGACTCTAAGAACGATCTATGGAAGGTATAACTTGAACTTAAGAACTAAAGATGCTTGACAAGGAAACGAGCAAAAGTAATGTAAACATTTGAATGCTGGAATGTAATTTGAGTGAAAAGTGGCATATTTCTTGTGTTGATTATTTAATCAGCAAAATTATTGAAAACGTGTGCTAACTTCTTCCAGATTTCTGGAAGAAGTACCAGTCGTAATTTGGTACACCAAATACACTCAGTCACATGCAAGAAGAACTACTTGGGAATTAAAGAATTATACATTTCACTTGCAGAAACACACAGACAAATTAGGAAACATTGGTCATCTGAGTAGTAGACTATTTCAGCAGAGTACATATTACTCTACATTCCATGCAATGATTCTTGCCAAGGTTCACTGAGAAGAACTAACATTTACTTTTGAGTTCTGCTTGTTGTTCTGGGGTGAAATGATTCAACTCAAGTCTGACAAGTCATCCCAGTGACTCACTCTCTCTAACCTTCACGTGAATATTGTCACCAGACATGTTGACTTTATTACCATATATTCATGTAATGTCATTAGGAGACCAAAAAAAAAAAAACACTTAATTTAGTATATAACTAGTCAACATAGGTGAAAATTAGCAAAAATAAGTTAAAAATAAGTTTCAGAAAGGCACCATTCAAAGTAAGAAGGTTCAGAAAGGCACCATTCAAAGTAAGAAGGTTCAGAAAGGCACCATTCAAAGTATGAAGGTTCAGAAAGGCACCATTCAAAGTAAGAAGGTTCAGAAAGGCACCATTCAAAGTATGAAGGTTCAGAAAGGCACCATTCAAAGTATGAAGGTTCAGAAAGGCACCATTCAAAGTAAGAAGGTTCAGAAAGGCACCATTCAAAGTAAGAAGGTTCAGAAAGGCACCATTCAAAGTATGAAGGTTCAGAAAGGCACCATTCAAAGTATGAAGGTTCAGAAAGGCACCATTCAAAGTATGAAGGTTCAGAAAGGCACCATTCAAAGTAAGAAGGTTCAGAAAGGCACCATTCAAAGTATGAAGGTTCAGAAAGGCACCATTCAAAGTATGAAGGTTCAGAAAGGCACCATTCAAAGTATGAAGGTTCAGAAAGGCACCATTCAAAGTAAGAAGGTTCAGAAAGGCACCATTCAAAGTATGAAGGTTCAGAAAGGCACCATTCAAAGTATGAAGGTTCAGAAAGGCACCATTCAAAGTAAGAAGGTTCAGAAAGGCACCATTCAAAGTAAGAAGGTTCAGAAAGGCACCATTCAAAGTATGAAGGTTCAGAAAGGCACCATTCAAAGTATGAAGGTTCAGAAAGGCACCATTCAAAGTAAGAAGGTTCAGAAAGGCACCATTCAAAGTATGAAGGTTCAGAAAGGCACCATTCAAAGTATGAAGGTTCAGAAAGGCACCATTCAAAGTAAGAAGGTTCAGAAAGGCACCATTCAAAGTAAGAAGGTTCAGAAAGGCACCATTCAAAGTAAGAAGGTTCAGAAAGGCACCATTCAAAGTATGAAGGTTCAGAAAGGCACCATTCAAAGTATGAAGGTTCAGAAAGGCACCATTCAAACTAAAAAGGTTCAGAAAGGCACCATTCAAAGTAAGAAGGTTCAGAAAGGCACCATTCAAAGTAAGAAGGTTCAGAAAGGCACCATTCAAAGTAAGAAGGTTCAGAAAGGCACCATTCAAAGTATGAAGGTTCAGAATATGGAGTTACAAAGGGGTGGGGCATAAGAAGATTAAAGCAAACAATAAACCATGTAATTTTATGAACAAATCTCTATAAGTAGAAGATTTTCACAGAATTTCTCAAATACTTAATTACTCATATTTAAAGTAGCTATAGTGTAAGTTGAATATTCCATTTTCAAATATGTCAATTGAAACCATTTAATTGGCATTATTTAATATTTTGAAGCAATGATTAACTAACTACTTCGTTTTTTCCAAATTAACCTTGGCTTGAATGAGCAAAATTAGTTTGGATTTTTGTTACTTACTTTTAGCCCTATGTTATGATACAACTTACAGAGCTTATATTATATACTAATATAGTATGTGTGGTACATAGGTAGTGTACTATTGTAGAGAAGACTGTACAGCTAGTGTGGTAGGCAGTGCAAAAGGCACGCAACCCATCCCTACACCCCCTTTGAGGTGCGAGTGCGGGTGACGACTTTCCCTCTACCCTCATTAATACCCTTGGCTCTCGGGACAATCGGACGTCCTCTCCCTTGTTCATTTCTTTCATCTAATAACTTTTTGGTGAAGTGAATTATCAGTGACAAATTATAGATCACGTAATACTAAAGCCATATGGGGGTATTAATCACACATTCATCGGACGACAATCAAAAGTTGAGTAAATAACCAACGTGATAATAATTGAGCAGAGAGTTATAGGTTCTATGTAATTAAATAGGTCTAATCAGCCATTGTCATTTATTTACTTTAGAAGCTGGATTCTTAGTTTAGTATTAAGGTTTATAATTGTTTCGGTAAAACCCTTTTTTCGATTTATAAATTAATTTTCGAATCATCTTAATATTGCAATTCATGATCAATGTCAATAAATAATAAGCAGTAATGAATAAATTAATATTTAGTCCAATATGTGTATCCATCTCCAACTTATGTAGGCATTGAATTGAGAAAAATTATATAATTGGAAATAGCTTAATTTATGGAAGTCAAATAACAGAAATCTGGAATATTGGAAAAGTGAATAATTAACAATTTGAATTAAAAGAAAGACATCATTGAATCTTAATTAATCAATTAAAATAGGTAGCTTACGTTGTGACACAGAGGTGATCACAACACCTATTTTACAATATTACCATTAATTTTGGGAGGGGGTATTGTCAAAATATAAGAAAGAGAACCAACCAAATTAAAGAAAATGTTGACTACTCTGGAAGAATGAAGAATTTGAAGGCAAAGAGTAATAGATGAATTACTTTGGTTGAATGAAGCATATTTCTAGTAAAATATGCAGCATTTAGCAACAAAAATAATTATTGCCGTTGACTTAGGAAGAGTGAAATGCTTTTTAAAACATGTAAATAGTATCTCAGAATGGTTATGCATCAAATAATAATCTCAACAGATATTTTCTAGGAGCCAGCTTAGCATTTAAAATATCTCTAATTAACCATTTCCCTGTGTGGGACCAACATGTGGCCCTCAGATTAATATTTACAAAATATTATGTACCATTAGGTACGGGACTAGTCTTTTTATGGCAATTAAAGATCATCACCAGAGGAAATACATTAATTACTTATATTTTTATCTTTAGCTTAATAGACAAGTGGAGAATTTGTTCTAGAGAGGAAAGGGTTAAATGTGGCTACCTAACCAACTGCGGCCTCCAGGCCACTAACCTCAGAAACACTAATAAAGATCATAGCTTAAACACACTAGTTAAATTAAATTGGGTTAAGCAGGTTTTAGAGACTTTCTTGAGAGGACCACAATTGAAAAGTTAAAGGGCCATAATTTAACTATGTAACCCTATGTCTCCAATCTACTTGATGTGGCTCCTGACTCTCCAAACCTGTTAATAATGTATGGTCCTTCTCTCAGTTGAATGACAATACTTTTGAGTCCATCAAATGCAAATGGCTAGAAATATCTACATTTTTCCTATACTACAATGTTATTTTGGAGCGAATGTATGATACTTTAATCATTTAGGAGATAAAAATGGAGAATTCATGAACAATACTATTTTACTTGCAGCTCTCGGAGATTTTAATTTGAGTGTTACTCTAAGTCTCCCAGTAGCAAATTCGATACTGAATTCCTTTAAAAATCATTGATTATACAAAATCTCCCTCAGCTAAATTAAAGGTAACATAGGAATTAGCTATATCAATATTTCCCTCAGTGATTTCAAATTTATTTCAGAGATTAGAAAAATGTTACAACTGGGGCATTCTCTGTAAGATAATCTAGAGAATACATAATCATCTTTAGGATTTAATTAAATTTGGTTCATATGGAGATATTGGTCGAAATATAATTTTTTGAAATTTTGAGATGAATCCAAATTTTAGGTCAAAAGTTATGACCTGGTCATTTATAAGGTCACATACTTTCTGTGAGCAATAACTAGAGTAAAAATGGTCATAAATAATTAAATATATAAAGTTTTACATATATATTTGGGATCAGAATTACACAATGAATCTTAATATATAAGGTATATATAGAGCTCTAAGTTGAATAATTAACATTTGGTCTTTAGACAAAAATTTGAGGTCACAACTTGATATCTTCAACATCAACTGTAAAAAAATTAATAGCATGAAAAATGAATGCACATAGATTAGCTATAAGGAGGTACATTAACAAGTTTGTTTATGTTGTTATAAATGCATGTAATTTACTTCCAACTGAATAGGTACAATATTCATTAAATTGGTTCAATTTTCACATTTATTCTAAAATTTGACATCTTTGATGAGAATACAACATTTTTTTGTTAAATTAAAAAATAAAGGTAGGATCACTAGCTATTAGGATGTAAAATGTAAATTTTGGTTTATATTGTGATTTCCATGTATAGTTATTTAACTATTCAAACCTATAATATAATATTTTTTTTATCAATTTCATGTTATGAGGAAGTTTCACTGGCTAGTAATTATCTGAAAATTATTCTTCAACAACACAGAAGGCTGTTCAACAATTTCACTTGAAAAAATCACAGTATACAGTCCCACCCATGGTATAATAACTACAAGGTATGCTCGCCTGCCAGACTGTATTTCATGGTAAATCCCATCGACTTGTCAGTGGAATTTTTCTCCATTGAAAATAATATTCTGGCAAAGTTGCTGGATTTTTAGTTATTTATTCCTATGTTACCATTAATTTTTAATGGAATAATGGGTAAAATGATGGTGGATCAGCCTAATTACTGGAAATTTATGGTGGATTTTTTTTCAGCTTTTTCAAAAAGTCAGTAGAATTTTGTGCCTCAAAAAAAAAAAACTGGCTCACGCACAGGTATTTTATGACATCATAGAAGTGAGAAAAAGAGTGTTTAGTTTTAAACATGCTATTTCAAGGAAAAGGACCTCTAAAGTTAAACTTTCGTGATCTATATTAGTTTATGACCTGTAAAATACTTTAATCCATGGTGTTATTAATTCCCTGAAAGTATTTATTATAGGAAACAATAAATTTTGAACTAAATTAAAAATAATTAAATTAATTAATGTTCATTCAATAATAATTATGTTTATTAAATCTGATTGCTTAAAATTATCTAAACAAATGAAAAAAAATCTGATAAGATACTTTCAACATGAATTTGCAATACAAGTGACAAGTCACAAGAGAAAACTCAATTTAGTCTCTTTTGCGGTCATACCTTGTAGAGTTATCATACGATGGTGCCACCCATGGGCCATATATGATAATGTCATGTGGTTTATAATAAAACTGGAGCAACTAAGCAATTTAAGTGTTTGTAAATTCCACAGACAAGTCGGTGGAATATATAATGAAATATAGTTTGGCTCAAGCAACTTTAAAAACAGGCAAATTTAAGAAAATGCCATGTTTTGTAGTGTGGCTGGAAAGTCCAGTTTGATGAGAAAATGGACCTAGGTTGCCACATTCAAATCATTTTAAACTAGACTTTAGTTTTCTTATTAGAGAATTTACAATTGAAAACAACATTGTTTTCACTTCAGACTACTTGATATTTTATCAGATGTCCATACTTTGAAACATCCACCCCAAGTAAAATAGTAAGGCTCAAAAACTCTCCATTTGTCTCTCCAAAAATAACCAAATTTCTCTCCAAAATGATCAAATTATCTCCAAAATAACATTATAGCATGGGTGAAAATTAGATATTTCTCACTAATTGCAATTGAAGGGCTCAAAATAACTGTCACAAACTCTCCATTAAAATTGTGATTATCCGGTGACAATTTTCTAATTAATCCCTATGCATACATGTAATTAGTGGAGAGAATTTTGAGATTTTTTTGCCATTGCCATTTTGGAGAGAAATTAGAAAATCTTTGGAGAGAAATTGTCCCAAAAATTAAATATCTGAAGACTGATTGTGCATGCTTTGCAGTTTGGATATCATCACAATAAATAAATATATCATGTAGCTATCTAAAATATAATTAATTAATTTTAGTAGTGTATTTATCAACATTAAAAGATAAATGTTAAAGCCAAAGGAAAATAGAAATATGGACATTGGACAGGATTTCATCATATTCATATTATGTTATTATAATTTAATAAATAATAAAATATAGTCTTGATACTTGAGCCACATTGTTATATTCATTAGCAAGGTAATATGTTATATTTTAGTTTGAAACTTTGAACATCTATATTTTTGAAATGTTAACCAATTTGAGCAAATATAAGAATTCAAGAAATATTTAAACCTAGCTAGGGTCACGCAGGTAAATTGCGGCACTTTAATTTTTAATTGCGGTCCTCTCAAGACAGTCTCTAAAACATTCAGAACCGAAACTACATTAAAATGTTGCATAGCTATCATAATAAGCGCAGTGCATGCTAAGATTTATTATTTAATGTTTTTAACATGTGTTTTGAAGCTACGACGTTTCTGATGATAGAGGCCTCAATTTAGCTGCTTGACCGGTCACCGGTTGACCCTACCTATATAATCCAGACTGGAAAACATAAATTCTAACAGAGTTACTCCTATCTTCATGCATTCCCATCAGTGATGTTTATCATCACAACAAGCCCAATTGTGAAGCTCAAATGACTTATTTTACAGTAGTTTTCACTGCAGAGTTGAAATTTATAAAATAATTTACTGATTTCTGCATTTTTAGAGTTAAAATGAGTAATTTTTGTTCATTCTAAATTCCTAACAGAGTTACTAGTCAATCTGAAATGAGTTATTATTCCACTCTGAGTCTGGCCTATATTAATTAAAACTTAAGTTTTGAAGTTTTTTAAATTTTTATGAGCTTATTAAAGTAGAGTAAAGACTAGCAGCTGATAATTATTCATGAATTGGTAATAAAATGTGACATAGCAATGAATAGCGCTGGGCAATGTCAATGATAACATCTGGCATCTGCATTAATTAATTTTTACAAAATTCCAGTCTGCAGAATATGGAACATTTTTCCAAAACTCTCTGGGGGAGTTATTGAATGAAATTTTAGAAATTGGAGATCTCTGCGGGAGATTTTGAATTAATTCCTATGTTACCATTAATTTAGCTGCTGGAGATTTTGAATTAATTCCTATGCTACCATTAATTTAGCTGCGGGAGATTCTGAATCTGCTGCTGAGAATCAGAGAGTAGCTCTCTCTCAAATTAAAGTCTCTGCGGGAGAAGAGACACATTCTGCAGACTGGACAAAATTTATCTCAAATAATTTTTTTTTATAAATCATCAAAATATGGATGATGTTTTGTAAATTAACTAATCAGTATCTTTATGCACTTTTATTAAATAATTCCCTATAAAAACCAAATACACCAATAAAAACCAAAAACAGTTTCATTATTAATACACCATGGTAACAGTAACAGACAGACGACAGTGTGGTTTATTTTTTATTTTTTCAAAAAAACCATTGATTTTTGTTTTTTTCAAGAAAAACATTGGTTTTTAACAACCCTGGTTCATATCCTTTTATTGTAGCCTGTAGGTAGATAAAGGAAACTTAGGAAAATACAAATTACTTTAGTGTACTGTGTACGAATAATTGAACTTACTGTGTATTCCCTAACAGTATCATTGAATATTATTTCCTCATCCAATGGAGCAGGGATTGGTTCATCTGGCAGAAGCTCCGATATATTTTTTATTCGAAGCATGACTGAGTAAGTAACTTTTTAGACACAAATAACTGCTAGGACACAAACAACTTTATCCTCAACACACATCGTACAGAGACTTCTCTCTCACAACCACACGTCACAGTCTCTTTCTAAACACTGAAAAATTAAAATCAAAATAAGGTACTTGGCAACTCGTTGAAATTTCCATATCCGTTTTATAAAATTAGCATGGAATGCTAAGCTAATACAATAAATTTAAAGGGCTGCTGCACTTATTCTTCTATATTTTTAACATAAAAAAACTGTTAGCTATTAATCAATTATGAGGTATTAAGAAATCGTTTCATTTTGTAGAAAAATATTGCGTTTGGTTAAATTAGTTATCAATTACTAAGTTAGTCTTGATATTGAATTGATAGATATGTAGATTGTACCTGGTATAAGCTAATTTAATTAACCATATATATATCAAAATATTTTGAAGTATAATATATTGCACAGCAAAACAAAATCAATTCGTAATTAAACGTGTGGTAAAGCAAACACAGCAATAATGTGTATGCATTACTATCATCACGAACCTATATGATTGTAAGTAAGTAACATTCAAGGCAGTTACCGATTTGCCTCCTAATATGTAGATTATTAGTCTAAATATTAGCAGAGACCTTTGATCACTCCAATACATTACACAAGTTGTTACTGCATTTACATTTAAAAAAAAATTTATAATCAAAAAAAAATTTTCATTTATAAAAATATATTTTATTTAACTTAGTTATGTTTTATTTTAATAAAATTCCTTCTTTATTGATAAAAGTAATTTTTCATTTTAATTCATCATATGTTATGATATCGTATTTTATGACTTTTTAATTAATTTATATTCTTAATTGAATTTATATGAGTTTTGATCATCTTTATCAAATTTTGAGACAGTTTTAATCCTTAAAATTAAACCTTAAAATTAACACCGAAAAAAAAAATTAAACTTAAAATTAAATTCAATTGAAAAAACGATTTTTATTAATTTTCACTTAAAATTACCCAAACTTAAAATTAAAAAAAATTTAAAATAATGATCAAATTTAGTTTGAGAAAAAAAATCTTAAATGCTGTTAGGTTTAGTTTTGGTAATTTCGCTTTTTGGCTTTCGTTTTGTATGAGGCATTACTATAAATGTTGTCGCCTGTATATTTACTGCCTGATCATGGAATATATTTACTGTTCCACCTAGTTCCCCTGATCTAAAGGGGTGCCTCTTTTTATCTG
>CANNZV010004434.1:0-41103 GCA_947561585.1 Caprella mutica | reverse complement strand
CCCAACTACACCGCTCACATTAAAGCAGTATTCTATTGCGGTAAAGTAGTGTGTGTCGTTCCACAACTTCACCTCTCACTGATTCAGTCAATGATATTTAGGTAAAATTGTGTGTGTAGTTACCCAACTTGTCCTCTCAATAATCTACAGTCTCCTGGGCAGGCGGGGGGGGGAGGGGGGGGGGGGGATATCAATCTATCCATCGATTAGGAGGTGAAGTTGATTATGTAAATGGATACCCAACTATTCTGGAATCGTACATATATTAAAAAAATTACAGTCATTAGTTACGTAATGAGCATTAGCAATAATTCAATTAACATTATAAGCTGGTACCTAATACCTTAAAGCTTATCATGAAGGAATTTAAAAGCACGAACACAAGACAATTACTTACTTTCGTTACTCATTCATGAATAACAAAATACAAACACTATTATTTCTCATTTATATATATATATCAAACTATAATTATTTTTAATAAAATATCATCGTAATATTCAATAGTTTACCTACCTACTGTTAGTGCAGCAATATTTATTTACTGAAACTTATAGGTTCTGGATGTATTCAACTATTTATAGATACTAATTTAGCAACCAATAATTTATCGATCACTTTTCAGTAGGTATATATATCTTCAATCTACCTAATCATTGATGTGTTCAGATAATAATAACGTGTTGCATTTACTGATAATTTAGAAATGAATTAGGTAAGATAAAAAATAATATAAATATAATGAATCAGTTTAAGTAATTAAAATATGTTTAGTGCATAGTGACAATGACACTAGTCATCTTTTGATGCATTGAAATGTTTATTATTCTAAACCTAGGTATCTGAGAAAACTAGGTTTCAAAATTTCAGTAATGTAATGCAAAGAAAAAGTGATTAAAAATAAATGGTAATGTTAGCATGATAAATATCCAATAATAAATAAAAATACTGCAATATTATAATGTTATTTACGTATCGAATAATAGTGGATATTTATTATTTATTAATAATATAAATACGCTCAAAAGACAAATATAAGGGAGGGGAAGGGGTTGACAATATACAAGGAAAAAGGTAGTGAATGATAGGTACACTGAGAAAACAAATCTACAATCAAAGTATGTACTAATATTTCTTTGTTAACTGTTAATTTATTTAATTTATTTATAACAAAATAGTATATACCAATGCAATTCGTGTCTTGTTTTGATTCAGTTGAAGGCGTGAGCACATGTACGTACGAATGTTCTTGTACAGTCACTTTCACTGACGATTTTATCGCACGTTTATACTCATGATTAAAATAATAGGTATTAAAATTATTAGTGTTGCATCCAGCTATGGTTAAATATTAGGTTATAATTAGAAAATATATTCAAGTTCTAAATTATTTTCAACTATGGAAGTTTATAATATTTACATTTTTGAATGAGCTAGGTTGATGTGCAATGTTTTTTATTCTATTATTAGGTTCAGGTAAAGTAATAAGCTTCATAGTTAGCTAGGTACATATGTAAGAAATTGTGTTTCTTTCAATTTTGCGTGTGCGATATAATTTTTGAGGTTAGTAATATTAGTATTACCTAGGTAACAGTTTGTCAGATGGTATTCAATTTTTGCAATAAAAAACTAACTTTTTCTTGACAATGAAATAATAATTATTTATCTTTAAACCTTGATCACACATAAGCTATACACTGAAAAATTAAATTATATTTCTTCAATAGTACTTGTATCCTCATTATTATATATTCATCATTCCATTACTCCACTACTATCATTTTAACGATACATTTAACTTGTATGTATGTAAGTGACACATTAGTGCCACTTTTTCACGTCAATTTCATAAGCTTCAAAATACATTCAAATTTGAATAGGTACTATACCTACATGAATGAATCTTTCATAAAAAAAAGGGAGTTTATAAAACTTATTCTGATATATATATACTGTACCATACGTCATTATCAAATATGTCTACTAATTCATGGTTATCTGGGGTAAGTTACGAAATATTGGACAGTTCCACATTTTCAGACAAAGGAGAAAAAATAAACATTCCAATAAAATATATTATATACTCTTTATTTTAATAGGTATTAGTGATAATTATCAGGATACCAATTAAATATATGACCGAAAATGTGGAACTGACCGATAATAAGTAACTTAACCCACTACCTATGTCAATTTATTAAATATTTTACAGCTGAGCACTGATAGCGCAACGCAATACAAAATACTTAATTCAGTAGCTTCCTAGACCAATGTTTGAATATTATAATATCTCTTAATAACTAATTGACGAAGAATACCTTCCTATTGGTTTAAATATTTGAATTGAAGATTTTTTGTACTGATGGAAATTATTTATATTATATTTATATTTATATTATGTATACTAAGGAACCAATAGATTAAAGAGTATTTGCAATTACTATTTACGAAATAATACGGTCAGGAAGTTTGAAGTTGATAATATATAAGTACTAATCTAGTTTGGGTTACTATTCATTAGTCCGACGCACCATTAGTACGACGCCTCATTAGTCCGACTACTACTTAGTTCGACGCGACATTAGTCCGACATTAGTCCGACTACTACTTAGTCCGACGCGACATTAGTCCGACACTTTTTCAGATTGTATCTGATTTAACAACAATATATTTACATAGGGGGGCGTGCCACAACCCCCCCCCCCCCCAATACCCCTGCCAGGTCATTAAATAATCATTTAGTGTGCAGTACAACAAACTAGCGGATTCAACAAACTACATTAAATGATGAAATACAATCAATTATTGCATCTTACAAATTCATATTAGAAATAGAGTCAACTTATAAAGGATTAAAGGAATGTAAAATTTAAAAAAACGAAAGCAAATATTATTTTATTATTTGGATTATTTTTTAATTGAGTGTATCTATTTAACAATCATTTTTATTTTATAAAAAAAAAGAGAAATAACACAGAAAGTTGTAACTGTCACAACTTGTGAGTGCGCTAACTTTTACATACCTAATTTAACTAGAGTATCTTGAAACTAACTCATGATTTACCAACTAGTGTATCTAACAATTTAATTTGATTTGTAATTACTCAACAAGTGTATCTTGATACCTAACCTTAGGTACTCAGTTCATGACTGTCAAACTATGGCTGTAGGTCGTAAGCCCCCTAGGTCAAGAGCCCCCTGCCAGGTTAATAAACAATCATGAAGTGTGCAGTACAACAAACTAGCGGATACAACAAACTACATTAGCAACTCTCAGTTATTTCTATCTAAGTAGTTCTTCATTTGTTTAACTAGATAAATAAGGATTTAAAAAACAGGGAGAGGGTGCTCGTTACCGGGGGGAGGGGGCTTATGACCTAGGGGGGCTCATGACCGGGGGGCTCTTGACCGTACCCCAAACTATATGATCTAGGTACCTAATAATATCCCAATTGGTGTATGTAGGTCCCTAACTTACTTATATCTGATTATAGTATCTATGTACATATTTAGTAATTAACTATAACTAATGTAGCAAGGTAATTTCTACTATCCAAAATAGTGTTTCTATGTACCTAACGAGTAACTAACTACTCAACTGCATTTGTATCTTTCAATAAACTTCTATGACCGAAAATAATTTAAAGTTCAATATTTTTACACTATTTATAGCGTTATCGGTATAATATGAAATTTAAAAAGATATTTATTCCTTATAATCACGAGCTATTATACTAAGTCATAAAGTCAACATTTTCTTTGACAGTCAATCGATCAGTGTTTTAAATCTTGAATACGATAGACAGTGATTGAGAAATTAACATGTAAGTCCACTAGTGTGAGTGATCTTCTGAGAACAAACATACGTACACATACATTCACGGATATGAAGAATGACCACTGACTAATACGCTGAAATTTAACTATATATTAACACAAATGTATTGTATTTAGTTGTAAAAAAATATAAGTTTATAGAGGAATAGAAGTACACAGTTAAATAGGTTATTTTTTCTCTCTGTTATCATTTATTGCCAAATTATTTTCCCCAAACTGTATATCAGTGTTTACGTACATATCCCCCACCCCTCATTCATCTCACACCTCCCCCCCCCCCCCTCTATCAGTAGCTACCTACCGTAATGTTTAAAAAATTATTTATGAGCCTTGAACTGCAAAAAACTAAGCATTGTCAAATAATAGGAATATATATTATTATACTTAAATTATATTATAATATTGAACTTATAGGATATGAATTTTGATTATCTATAAGAATCATACAGTTTGATTACTTTTTGTGTTTCTAAATGAAACATTAATATAATATTAAAATCCAATTAGGTAGGCTTATCATATAGTATGGATAATAAGATGTATTATTGTGACCGTTATTTGAATGAAGATTTGTGATATATTGAGTGATAATGATAGCATTTTTCGGTATGATTGATTGAATTCATTGTTTATTATAGTTCAGTTATTCAATTGAGATGTAAATTTAAATAAATATTTGAATTTAAGAATATTGATTAGTTATTTACACTTTAGGTACCTGACTAATTATGATAAGTTCCGATTATCGAACGGTTCCATATTTTTGAGCAAGTAAGCTCAATATTTGAATTATTTATTTAACTCTCATTTTAACCTTTTTTACTTATTCGTAAATCTGGAACAGTCCGATAACTCAGAACTTACCCTATAGATAGGTATGAATTATTTGATTGTTTTCACTAAATAAACTCGGTACCTAGCAACATACCGTGATTTTAAAACTTAGCACCTAAGGGTTCTATCCGTTAGCTGTCTTTGGTGAATGGAAGAGAAGGGGGTGGCGTCCCTTAGGCCCCGAACTGTTGTAATTTGGATTATGGATTTTTTTAATTTATACATATTTACCATTTTTTCAAACTACTTGCAGTTTAAGAGGACAGTGCTTGGGTTAAGCTCTTCAACTACGAGGTCTTAGTTAAACTCATAGGGTTACTATTCATTGGCCCGACAACACCATTAGTTTGACGCACCACTAGTCCAACATCAGTCCGACACTTCAGCAGTTTATTACTGCTTAACATCAAATATATGTATATGCTGGGGCGTGACAGGTTATTAAATAATCATGAAGTGTGTAGTACAACAAACTAGTGGATACAACAAACAACATTATATGATGAAATACAACGAATGATTGCATCATACAAATATATTAGAAATAAAGTAAACTAAGGAAGGAATATAAAATTCTCAAAATGAAAGAAAAAAATTATTATTAGGATTATTTATTAATGGAGCATATCTATTTAAAAAATAATTTTATTTTAATGGAAAAGTAAAACGAGAAATAACACAGAAAACTGTAACACCTCTTCATTTTCCTCTTCCATACGTGAGTGCAGCCATCGATGCTTGTGACCTTTTTCGTCACATTCCTTGGATAGTGATTGCATTCACGGAGTAGCTTTAAGTTGAACCATTTCATATATAACTCGAATTACTTTTTTTCTAAATTTTTAAATATAACTTGACTTCTTTTAAATTAATATAAAAATGTTTTAAATTTAAGTTAAAAAGGTGTATTACCTACCTAACTACCTAGAAAAGTATCACTTCCGGTCCCAACTACCAGTACGACAGTACCTACAGTCAGTCATCAATGATAGTTAATTTAGTGTTTATTTTACGATGAAAGTTATTTTTCCCACCTACCTAATCAATAATATGTTCAAATAACAATAAATATATAGCCTAACTAAAATGTGTCACTAAAGAATAATATGATAATAAAATAATGTTACTAATTATTGTAACAATCTGTAAAATCTAACCAACTGGTTCCTGGATAATGACAAACACCTATAAAAATTTCAGGCAATTTGATTGAAACCTTTTTGAGTTATGCGAGAACCTAGCATGATTACAAATAAATAAATACTGCCTAAAGTGTAACCTTCTGCAATCTGCGAAGGTGATAAGATAAGTTAAAATCAGAACCTAGTAATAAAATAATTCATTTTATGATACATTATAAGTTCAATAACTGTATGTGAGTAAAAAAAAGGTTTCAAAAATTCAGTAACGTTTTTTTACATAAGGTTTTCTCTACAGTTCCATTGCATTACTCAGGAAGGTACTTTGTGATTTAGGGGGGGAGAGGTACAGGGCGAGGAGAGGTGTAACTTATTATCGGGGGTGGGGGGAGAAAAGAACGAGTGGTTAATTACACAGAAAGAAATTATCTTCTAAGTTAATGTATGCTAATTTATAAGCTGATATTTTATATACAACATATACAAATACATTTGCTTTCACATATGATTTAATTTCAGTGTTCTAATAATTGGTCATTCATGTGAAGTGGTGGACTGTATTAATTTTGTTAAGCGCGTGAAAATACAGTCAATTCCACTGGCTGCCTGACTTATGTCACTGGTTGTACCACTGTCAATCATCTGTCAATCATCTGAGACACTACTTACTTAGGTATCACCAATAGACTGAAGGGGAAATGATTTAATTATTTATTTGTTAATTTATAGGGCCTAGTAACAAATATATAAACTATACATAAATTAATAATTATATTGCAGTGAATGATTTATATTATTTACAGGTATAGAGAAATATGCCATCCTGTAAAAACAGTATAATGATCATTATTTGCAGTACATGTTAACTGTGACTGATTCAGTGTTGTGAAGTAAACTTAAATGTACATGATATATTGCAAACAAGGTAATTATTATTAGGGAAGAAGTAAGTATTTTATCAATGAGGCTATATTGGAGGATAGCACACATCCCGCCACTACTATTCATAGCGCTACTCTCCCCTGTCCCCCTTAGCCCCATCCCTTACGCCCCCCCCTTCCCCCCCGTCCTTGTATTATGTCACTCTAAACACCAAATAGTGTGTGTGAAGTAAAGCACTCATTGCTCAATCACAAATATTTTCTCTCTCTTTTACTTGAGAGTAAGAGAGAACTAATGGATAAGTATAATATTTAAAATATCCTATGATATGTACTATGTACCTAGTATTATTTAATTTAATTTATAAGTTACAAAGAAGATAAGATCTTTGTAACTTATAAGTTACAACAATATTTCACTATTATCATAGTAATGAAATCTTCAACTTAATAATTACATTATTTATAGTAATATAATCGAAAACATAAAGCATTTCCTAGTTTAGTACTAACTACTTTGATATGTTGTACAAAATTCACTTTCCGAGAACTATGGGTGTCCGAACATTGTTATGTTTCCTATAAGTTTTAACTAAAAGACTGTATGTTGCTAGGTACCAAGTTACTAAACAACCAAGTAAATCATACCTATCTATAGGGTAAGTTCCAAGTTATCGAACGGTTCTAGTTTTGCGAACAAGTAAAAAAGGTTAATATGAGTATAGAATAATAATTATAAGATATTTTTACGTGCTCGAAAATGAAACTGTTCGATAACTTGGAACTTACCCTAATAAGTCTGCTATCCAAATTGTACATTACTAATCAATATTTATTTAAATTTAATAACAAATACCTCAATCGAATAATTAAACTAGGTAGTATGAACCATATTATATGTAAAATTACCATTAGGTATAAAATTTTCTCAATATATCACAAATCGTTATTCAAATAACAGTCACAATAATACATCTTTTTATCCAGAATTTGATTTTATATATTTCAATAATATTTTTTTAACAACGACCATAGTTGTGAAAATGCATGATTATTTTAGATTCTAGAATAATCATATCCAATAATAATTATATGTTAGTTCAACATTAGAATATAATTTGGTAATAACAATAAAGAGATCTATCAGTTGTCATGTTATAGCTCCTCTTTGCAGTTCTAGGCTCACCAATTTGTTAAATATTTCGGTAGGTAGCTAAAAACTACTGATAAAGATGGAGGGAGGAGGTGAAATGATGGGGCGGTGCGTGTGAACGTATAATAATACTATATAGTAAATAGGGATATACAGATTTGGGGAAAATAATTTGGCGGTAAATGATTACAGAGAGAAAAAATAATGTTTTTAACTTTGTACTTCCATTTCTTTATAAACTGTTATTTTATTTACAAATTTATACTATACATTCGTCTTAACATCTAATGTAATTCATTGTATTAGTTTCTGGTCATTCAAAGCTTGAATGTTTGTAAATAGGTTTGTTCTTATACAGTCAGTTGGGGTGGACTTGCGTTTAGTAAACCAACCGCTGTCTATCTGACTCTATCATATTCAAGATTTAAAACACTGACTGACTATCAAAATAAAATTTATATTTTATTACTTAGTTTACTCGTGATTATGAAGAAATTAATGATCTGTTTAATTTCAAATTATACCGATAGCTCTTTATATTATGTAACATTATTATACCTAATGAAGTTCAAATTATTTTCGGTCATTGAGGTATATAGAAGAAACACAGTTTGAATGTAGTTGAGTAGTTAATTACTCGACAGTTATATATCTCTGTGTTATTATTCGTTTTTATTTTTCAATTAAAATAAAAAATATGATTAATTAGGTTTACTCAATTAATAACTAATCTAAATATTAAAATAATTTTTAATATCTTTCATTTTTTAAATTTAATATCACTCTTTCATATTACTTTAGTTCTATATATATTTATTATTTATTTATTCCCTTATTGTATTTCATCATTTAATGTAGTTTGTTGTATCTGTAGTTTGTTGTACGGCACACTTCATGATTGTTTAATGACTTGGCAGGGGGGTTCGGGGGGCGGCACGTGACCCGATATTTATGTTAAATCAGTAATAAATTACTAAAGTGTCGGACTATTGGGGCGTCGGACTAGTGAATAGTAACCCCTAGCAACATTAGTTTGTTAATTACTAGATAGGTACATAGATACTATAGTCAGGTAGTAGTAAACCAGGGATCTACAACACTAATTGGGTTATAATTGACTACCAAGAAATATTAGTTGGTTAATTAGGCTTCAGTTAATTACTAAAGTAAATTGAACAAAACTGGTATCGTAATATTACTAAGATATCGAACATTCTAACAAACGTTTGGAATTAACCTCATTTGTTTTCTCTTCCTTTTTAATGTAAAAATATCGTCTTTAAAGGGAGTGTCTCACTATTTTATCTTTTACCCCCACAAAAAAAAAACGCAAAATTTAAACTTTATTAAAATCCCTATTTCTCTCTCATTATTTGACCATGGTGTTCGTTTATATTTTGTTCAGGTTTTTTTACTCTACAATTGCATAGTCTGTTTCATCAAACTGGCATTCTCAAAAATAATGATAATGAAATTTAAAAAAAAACATTTTTTAAAATGTGGTTACGTTTTCCCATAGACTTTTTTGCACGTTGTGGAATTTCATCTGACCGTAATCCCACGCGAACTAAGAAGGGGGTAATCATAAATTAATAATTTTCTTATATTGATAACCATTTTAAGAGAAAGCAAGAGTATATATATTTCAATTTGTTTTTCAAATCTATATTCTTTAATTTGCTGAATTTTAAATTCAAATATTCCTTTTTGGTATTATTTGTATTTTGTAGTTAAGATACTAATTTTTCTGTCAATTAATATCTATTTGTGCCGGCGATATATTTTAATCAGATGAAATTTAATTAAATTTGAGATAAATTAATTTAAAAATACCCCTTTCCTAGTGCACGTCCCTATTTCATTTAGGGACGTGAACTACGAAGGGGTATTTTGTATGTATTTATGTTAATAAATTTTATGTAATTGATTTTAATGTAAACTTTACGTATAGTGCATGAAAGATATAGATAGACAAATTAAAGTGATTATTATGGTGGACAATGATATATTATTATGGTGGGCAATGATAGAATATTATAGTGGGCAATGATAGAATATTATGGTGGGCAATGATAGAATATTTTGGTTGGCCATGATAAATTATTATGGTTGGCAATGAAACATTTTTAGGATGTGCAATGAATGGAAGGTTATGGTGGGCAATGGAAGATTATGGTTGGCAATGGAAGATTATGGTGGGCAATGGAAGATTATGTGGGCAATGGAAGATTATGGTTGGCTATGAAAGATTATAGTTGGCAATGTAAGATTATGGTGAGCAATGGAAGATTATGGTTGGCAAAGAAAGATTATGGAGGGCAATGAAAGATTATGGAGGGCAAAGAAAGATTATGGTGGGCAATGAAACATTATGGTGGGCAATGAAAGATCATGGTGGCAATGAAAGATTATGGAGGGCAAAGAAAGATTATATTGGACAATGAAAGATTATGGTGGGTAATGAAGGATTATAGTGGGCAATGAAGGATTATGGTGGGCAATGAAAGATTATGGTGGGCAATGAAGGATTATGGTGTGCAATGAAGGATTATGCTTGGAAATGAATGATTATGGTGAGGGATAAAATATTATGGTGGGCAATGAAGGATTATGGTGGGCAATGAAGGATTATGATGGCCAATGAAGAACTATGGTGGGCAATGAATGATTATGGTGGGCAATGAAAGATAATGGTTGGCAATGGAAGATTATGGTGAGCAATGGAAGATTATGGTGGATAATGAAGGATTATAGTGGGTAATGAAGGATTATGGTGGGCAATTTAGGATTATGGTGGCCAATGAAGAACTATGGTGGGCAATGAATGATTATGGTGGGCAATGAAAGATAATGGTGGGCAATGAAAGATTATGGTGAGCAATGAAAGATTATGGTGGATAATGAAGGATTATACATAGTGGACAAAGAAAGATTATGGTAGGCAATGAAAGATCATGGTGGGTAATGAAAGATTATTGTGGGCATTGAATGATTATGGTGGGCAATGAAGGATTATTGTGGGCATTGAATGATTATGGTGGGCAATGGAAGATTATGATGAGCAATGAAAGATTATTGTGAGCAATGAAAGATTATGGTGGGTAATGAAGGATTATAGTGGACAATGAAGGATTATGGTGGGCAATGAAGGATTATGGTGAACAATGAGAGATTATGGTGGCTAATCATAATCTCTCATAAATTATACAAATATATTTTTTATATATTAAATGTTAAGAGCGTTACTTTTTTCTTGTAAGACACAAAATGTAAGGTATCGGAATGATAAAATATTCGATAATTTCTCTTAGATCAAATATTATTTCACTTGCAACAAACATTATTTCACTTGCATCAAATATTATTTCACTTGCATCAAATATTATTTCACTTGCACCAAATATTATTTCACTTGCATCAAATATTATTTCACTTGCATCAAATATTATTTCACTTGCATCAAATATTGTCTCACTTGGATCAAATATTATTTCACTTGCATCAAATATTATTTCACTTGCATCAAATATTATTTCACTTGCATCAAATATTATTTCACTTGGATCAAATATTATTTCGCTTGGATCAAATAATATTTCACTTGCATCAAATATTATTTCACTTGCATCAAATATTATTTCACTTGGATCAAATAATATTTCACTTGCATCAAATATTATTTCACTTGCATCAAATATTATTTCACTTGGATCGAATAATATTTCACTTTGATCAAGTATTATTTCACATGGATCAAATTCAATTGCATTAAGATCAAATTCAATTTCACATTGAGCAAATTCCAATTCACTTGGGTAAAATAGATATTATCTTGGATCAAATATTATTTCATTTGGATCACTAGACCTGTAAAATGCATAGTTGGGTTCGTTCTTTCCCGACTTTACCTCTCACCGTAAGGACAATACTGTTTAGAAGCACAGTTGTGTATAAACTCACCCAAGTGTGCCTCTCACTGCACACAGCATTTGGTGTTGAGGTAAAGGTAGGTAACTCCGCACTCGAGTTTACCACTCACTAAATGCGCGAAATGAGTGTATAACCTACCAGGACTTACCCAACTTTACCGTTCAGTAAATATTAGATTAGACGTGCGAGGTAAAGTATGGTTAGTTCTGACAGGATCGTAGTTACCCAACTTTACCTCTTAACCCTCCATTTACTATAAATTGAACCATAGTGGGATCACAAGCTAGAACTCTTTTCGAATGGTATATAAAATCAATATTTTATTTTTTTCGCTTGTTAATGGATAAAAAATCGAATGCTAGGATACTACAATTAACACCTTGTGCGTTTAAATACAATGGGGCACTGGTTAACATTTTCATCCGCTTTTATTACTGTTGTAAAAATTAGAACACACATTATATTGCAATAATAAAATAGGAAATAAATATAAGGCCCCCCACACACTACACGATGCACGAGCCGAGCCTTAGCAAACAAGCCGAGCCCTGAGCCAGTTTGTTTAGTGTGTGGGGCCTTCGAGCCGAGCCACGAGCCGCGCAATCAGGCTCGTGGCTCAGCTCGTGCTAATCTATCACTTCCATATATTTGGCCTGGGTTGTGAGAGCCGAGCCTGCGGTCAGCTTAGTGCATAATGAATTTTTCTTTTTCAGAAGGTGTTTAATGTATGTTTGATGTATCCTTACTCTTTATAAATGGGGTCACAATTGATAGCTACTGCAAGTACGTTGATTCTTCCATTCTCACGTACCTAATTAGCGTAGTCTCGAGGCTCTAGTCTCAATTATTGAATTAACTGGCCATGAGTCAGTTCTTCCCTCTTCAATAAACAAGACTTGCACCATTTAGACCTTTTTCGAGGTTGTTTTGCACTCAAACAAATTGCAATTTCAAATAGGTCATCAGAATCTGAATTGGAGAAATCATGCAAACTAATGCTCAGCTCGTGTAATGTGCGGGGAGTCAGAAAACCCGAGCCGAGCAAAGCTGACTCGCGCGATCCTTAGGCCGTGGTTCCGGCTCGGCTCGTGGATCGTGTAGTGCGTGGGGGCCTTTTAATAAAATGTCAATTATTTGCAACATAGGTTTCATGACACTGCAATGCTATATCAATTTTTTTAGGTTACTAATTTTACTTATTTATATAGCCTATGTAGTACCTATCCTACTTACCTACTTACCTACCTATACACACTGACAACTGTGTATAAAATTAGTAGGTAGGTACCTCCTATACCGTGTAAAAGTACTTTAACTTTAAAAATTGATTATTTTTGTATTGATTTATCAAAATAATTCTTTGAAGTAGGAAAGAACCGGGAGCTTTCGGACACTTTTGGGGAATATGAATAATTCGTAAACTAATTCGAATTTACCTATATAAATATTTCTGTATGTAGATAAATCATTTTACTTCAATTTTATTAAGACTGTTTTACAATTTAAACCTTCATTATAAATGTAAGAGAGGTTTAAGAAAGGGAGACTTCGGACAAGCTAGGAGGATGATTCGGACAACATAAAAACGGTTAAAACATTGGAAATTTGGGTAATTAAACTATTGGATTGAATTCGGATCTACTAATTTAATTGAAATAAACCATAATGACTTATTATTCACAGTAATAATTCATCGTATTTGAAATTTTATCATAATAATATTATTGTAATGATTGAACCTTTTCTTCAACAAATTATAGATAGCCAATGAGAAATCACTGTGAAATTATCCTTATATTTAATAGCTAAATATCAAAAACAAATGGTATAACTATATCCTTTTACTTTGGGTATAACTATTTCCTTTTTCTTGGAATTCACCAAAATTAGTAAATTACACCTTAAATATTTCATCTAATGTTTAAAGTATAGTCCGTAAGTGTAGACACATCTCCAATTTCAGCAGCTTTTCTGACGGATAAACTTTTTTGGAATTCATCAAATGTTTTTCGAATACCTTCTCTATTACGGACTCTATCAGTTTTCCTTTTATAATGAAAAAGCATGAATACGATCGTCAAACTGTCAAATAAAGACACTAATATTAAGAGTTGCAACTAATCTTATAAACGAATGCTATGCCAATTAAAATATTTCAGAATGTCCTTTTTAATAAGAATTACTTCAATAAATTGTAATGGTGGACTGAATTGGATACAGAGGGAAGGATCGGACACCGTCCAAACTAACCTAAACAGAAGTGTCTGAACCATCCCAAATGACACTTCAAAATTAAAAACATCACCATTTTTCTAATTTAATTTGTATTATTTTTTTAACACACCAAACATAAAATAAAATATTGATATAATTCATACCTTTGAGATTGAGAATCAGTTTCGTATTCATATAGTCCACACACGATCCAATTGAGTCACGAAAAATTACATCAATATTGATGAAAACAGTAAATTACACCTCGGGGGCGACATACTGCATCTCCGCACTGGATCTTTCAAATAGCTGACGGGTAACACCTCGCACACATTCAGTTGCAATAAGCGATAGTTCCAACAATTATAAACATGTTTAAACGAGTTGTCCGAACCATCCCTCTGTCCGAATGCTCCCGGTTCTCCCCTACTACCTAATCAGTTATTATTTATTTTTTAATAAAATAAAATTTTTAATTTCAGAGATGATTTAGAAAACGAAATTAGGTTCTCTGAAATTAAAAAAAGTATATTTTATTCAAATATTTAATACCTAGGACTAATTATCATGTAGGGAGAATTATTTTGATAGCACTTAAAAGAAATTAACTAACTTTTAAAATTGTCTGAAAACTTGGTGAATGCAGTTCATAGTGACACTCTGAAGTTGTCGTATTATTTCCATTCGTCTAACCTGTTACTTCTATTCGTCTAACTTTGTTGGAGTCGGGGCAGGTGAGTGGTAGCTGGAAGAAGTCCAAAACCTGCATTGTACCAAAAGCTTGAAGACCAACTGTAAGTGAACACAGACCAATAGCTTTGACAAATGTGGGGTATAAGGTGTTCATGGGGTGTTGAAGGAGCGATTGGTGGGACAAGAGTTGGTTACATGCAGGCATGTTTTACGGAGGGCAGGAGAATGGAGGAGAATTTGTTTTTGTTGGGATGGTGCGTGAAGGAGAAGTATAGGTTAAGAGAAAGTTTGGTAGTGGTGGTTGTGGATATCGAGAAGGCTTTTGTTAGTGTGGATAGGGGGGCGTTGGTGACAGAGCTGAAGTACTACAAGTGTGACCCAAGAGTGATAGATGTGGTGGTCAATTTGTATAGAGGTGATGGGACTGAGATATGGAGAGAAGGCAGAAAGATAGGTGATACGGAGATAGGAAGGGGCATCAGACAAGGCTGCACTGGGTCCCTGCAACTTTTCTTGGTGGTTGTGGGGATACTGATTGATAGAATTGTTAGAGAGTGACTGGGATGCAGAGTGAGATGAATGTATATTCCAGTGCTGTTCTACACTTATGATAGGTTGTTGATGGCGGGTAGTGTGGGTGAGGCTGGGGAGATGGTGAGGAGTCTGGCTGAGGTGGCGGAAGGATTTGGTATGAGAATTAACAGAAGGAAGACGGTATGCATGGTATTTAATGGGGAGAAACCAGGTGACGGAATGGTGGGCGGAGTGGAGGTTGTGGACAGGATGAGATACCTTGGAGTGGAAGTGGTGTCCAAGCGCGATTGTTTTAGAGAGAATAGGGAGATGAAGTTGAAGCTGGCAGAGAGAATGAGTAACTTAACTTTTTCGGTGGTGTCCAGAGCGTGCGAGAGGATGACAATAGAGAAAGTGTTTTGAAAGAGTGTGGTTTGGCCGAGAGTTCTGAGTGGAGGAGATGTGATGGTGTGGAGGAAGGGAGAGAGAGGGATTGCAGCGGGTGGAAAATGGAGTCTGGAGGAAAATTTTGGGAGCACCTGGATATGCTGCTTCGGCGGCTCTACAGGGAGAGATAGAGTGCTCAGGAATGACTCCTAGAGACATGGAAGAGAAGATTTTGTTTGTGAAGCATATGATGGAGGCTGGAGGGTGAGAATGGGTTGCTGAGGAGGATAGTTGATGCTGGGGATGTGAGGGGAGGAAATGGTGGATGGTTTAGAGTAGTTGGTGGGTACATAGAAGAGGTGGGACTTGACAGACAGCAGATGAGAGACATGTCCAAGGAGCAGATTGTGGAAAGGATAAATGAATGGGAACATGGAAGATGGCGAGAGGAGGTGAGAAGGAAGCATACTTTGAGGTATTACTATGAGATGAAGGAGTTGCTATGATAATGGTTGGGGATCGGTGTTGCTGTTCAGAGCAAGGGCGGACTGTCTGAGGTTGAATTGGAGGAAAAGGTTTGTTGGAGGTGAGATAGCTTGTGGTGTGTGTGAGTTGGGGGAGGAGACATTAGAGCATTTTTTGGTTGACTGTGAAGGTCTGAGGAACTTGAAAGTGAGATACGGAGTGTGGAGCAGGTTTTGTGTTTTGGGGAGAGGGGAGATGGGATGAAGGCCTACTTGGAGGAGGCTTGGGCGGTGAGAGGAAGATCACAGGGTGGTGGAATATAGGTGAGGGGGGCTGACGGTGGGGGTGAACCCTCTATGCCGTTAGTCCTGGGTGGCGTTGAGAAGCCGATACCCAACAGGATACTGGACCTGACTGGACTGGACTGGACTATAGTCTATGAATCTTGCTCTAACCTGTTATAGTCTATGAACCTTGGGTGCAGGGTGTGGGTACAGTGTGCATCTGCAGGGTGTGGGTGCAGGTGCAGTGTGCAGGTGCAGTGTGGAGGTGTGAATGTGAAGTCATGTCTAGTCTGATGATAGCTACATCGTCTGCTATTGTCCATTACTGTAAATTTCGATCATATTTTATCGTACAATATCATAGTTTCGGATATTATCATTGGATTTCTTTGTTGGCAATGTCCGACGAAAAATGGTAGACTGAAAATACTATAATTTATGATAAACTCCTATAGTTTTTAGTCGCATAACATGTCGTCGTGACTAGATGATCTTTGTTATTACTGATTATAATCGACGATTGATAACTGACTATCGGTGACTATTATTAAATTGCTTACTATCGGCTCATAATCTTTGCTAATTATTTAACTTATAGTCCTTACGAACGTGATGGAAAGCATTCAAATAACGGGCACAATGGAAATTGACACCGAAAATTGCAACTGTAAAACAGCAAAATATATTCAGTGTTAATTTAAGGTGTTAAAAAATGTACTATTGAGTAGGTATATTAAGGTTATGATTGATATTATTTTTCAGGATCAAATTCATGTGATTTCTAATAAGTTTCAGAAAATTATGGTGTATTTCTTCTATACTGACTTATAAATTATAGCAACTAATGAAGTCATAGATTGTCATTTCTTGATTGATAGTTAAACCTTTAATTATCAAGTATAGAATTAATAATATACAATTAATTAAGAAATTAGATATGGTTTTTATTAATATAAACTTGATTCAAAGAAACACAAATTAATAACTAATAAATACACACTTTAATAACTGCAAGCATATTACTTTTATAATACTGTTTAATGAATTCCATCATCACCTTTTTTATCTTTCCTAACTTTATCGTTGGGTAATTACGACATATTATGCTAAATGGATTTGTAATATTAATAACCCCTTTTAATTTCTTTTCCTGCAGAGAGAGTTCTACGCCATGTCTTACCACCCGACATTTCGGGAGATTTGTACTCCACCCCCACAGAGGTGGAGAACATACCCCCCTCATGGGCCCTGAACTTCACTGCGACCTCAGCCATCGTCATAGCCATTCTAGGGTTCCTAGGTAATAGTCATAGTCATTCTAGGGTTCCTAGGTAATAGTTATAGTCATTCTAGGGTTCCTAGGTAATAGTCATAGTCATTCTAGGGTTCTTAGGTAATAGTCATAGTCATTCTAGGGTTCCTAGGTAATAGTTATAGTCATTCTAGGGTTCCTAGGTAATAGTCATAGTCATTCTAGGGTTCTTAAGTAATAGTCATAGTCATTCCTAGGGTTCTTAGGTAATAGTCATAGTCATTCTAGGGTTCTTAGGTAATAGTCATAGCCATTCTAGGGTTCCTAGGTAATAGTCATAGTCATTCTAGGGTTCCTAGGTAATAGTCATAGTCATTCTAGGGTTCCTAGGTAATAGTTATAGTCATTCTAGGGTTCTTAGGTAATAGTCATAGTCATTCTAGGGTTCTTAGGTAATAGTCATAGTCATTCTAGGGTTCTTAGGTAATAGTCATAGCCATTCTAGGGTTCCTAGGTAATAGTCATAGTCATAGTTATAGCCATTTAGATTTAGAATTTAGATCGTATGAAATATGGTTTTCTTATACTTCAGTTTCTTTCAATTCATAATAGTATTCGATTTTATTATTTAAAAAGAAATATTTTTATAATCTAGAAATGCAGCTTGAACAAACATTGTACTAAAAAGTTAAATTTTTCAATCAATTCCCAAAGGTAACGTCTTGACGATGTTCGCATTGCCAAGTTCTCCTCGACTTCGAAATGCTTCCACTTGGTTTGTTGTCAACCTGGCCGCTTCTGAATGTCTTTTCTGTCTCACCATCTTACCCATGAGTGCCGCACACCTCATCTACTTGGATAGGAAAGGTTAGTATTGCCATGTCTGTACCTTCTTACACCTCATCTACTTGGATAGGAAGAGTTAGTATTGCCATGCTTGTACACAGCAAACAACTAACAATTATTATGATGTCGTGAGTTGTCTCATCTCCCTTTCTCGCGAGGAAGATAACTGCAATATCACATGGGAGACAAGATATTTGGTTTACTGGGTATCTTTTTACAGCTCACCTTGAAGTAGGAAAGGTAATATTTCCATGTCTGTATCTTCTTCCACTAAAAAAATAGTATTTCTCTGTTTGTATCTTCTACTTACATTAAAATTATTTTAATAAGAATTAGTATTTATCAACACCTTTTCTCTTTCAGAAATTCCCCTCTTTTCCAAAGATGGCTGTCGTGCCTTTGTGTTTTTGCGTTACGTTAACATCCAGGCAGAGTTGCTGTCCATTGCTGGGGTGGCTTTGAACAGGTGAAAAGGAATTATGTAGTGGCAGCTCTTGGTCTGTTACTTAATCAGGTTCACAGTACTCGAAAAGTGGGGGTTAACATACACAGGTCATGCTAGTTAGAAATTATAAGGTCAGGAGTTTCACGGCCTATGTTAATGTCTAGGGTCCAAATACTACGAAGTCATTGGTTGAAAGACATGTTTTCGTATTTATATTTTATCACAATAAAATGGTGGTTTCTGATACCTTAGAAAAATGTTCAGTTATCATTGGCATTGAATTGGCTTTACAATACATGTAAAATGACAGTCCAATTTATAAATTAAGAATTATCTAAAAATATTCATTGATTACAAAAAAAATTCAATTGAATATTTTCCCCTATAATTATAAAGTAGAATGAAATTTTTTGGCAAGTACAGTTAAATATGTTATTTATTTGATAATCATTTTTCTCGATTTCTATATTCTAAGGTGGATAAAAATATTACTGTTATGTAATATACACAATTAACTGCATTATTAAGTGACAATCAAGAAACTTTATTTAAAATAGATCTAAGCAATAACCAATAAATGTCCTCTCCGATGTGCTCAAATAACTTCCTTAATTGATTAAATTGATTGATATAGCAAAAAGAATATACACACATATAGCCTGCATATATTTTTATTGAGTAGCAGATCAATATCGAATATTTGGTTTGCTGTTTGCTTTTAAGCTCTGTCTTATATGTGTGTAAAATAATAATTTATAAGCAGGAACACACTGCATATAGTACTTTCTTTAATTTCTCTCATTTAATTTTTCTCTTTTCCTTTTATATGGTGGTAATTTTCAGGTTCTAGATTATATCTTTTGGCTTTGATTTACCTATATTTAGATTGTTCTTCAGAAATACCTAACAGTAGTTTTTGTAGAATGTTCGTATTAAATTCTTATGATTTATTAAATATAATGTAATTTTAGCTACATATGGAAAGTAGCAATATAAGTGAAACAATTCCTTTAGAAATTGAATAGATTTATTTCAAGTACAGTACAATCCCTCTTTATTGAAGTCCTGTATATTGAACTATCTCTAAATTTAGAATTTTCCCTGTATAAATGAAAATATTTAAAAAATTATATTTTGAAACATTTTCTGGCGTCTGTAGTTAGAGTAGTTCTACTGCTTAGGTTTCTCGAGTAATTTCTTCCCTTCCTATCTCTGCAGATGCATTCTGATAGTAATGCCTCACCGGTACAACAACATCTTCACCCTAAAGCACACCCTCCTGCTCATCATCTCCATCTGGACCTCTTCCATCCTTGTGATGATGTTACCACTCTTTGAGGTGTGGAACTGGGTGCTTTTTCATGAAAATTCTATAAAATAATTTGATTTTATTTGATTTTAATGAAAGGTTTTAAAGATAGTCTTAGCATATGTAAGATACAGGGTGGGGCGTAAGTTTGGAAGCAAATGAAAGTGCATATTATAATCCAACGAAAAATATATTTAATAATTTACAGTTATGTATTATTACATAAGGGTTTTAAGAATTCAAAAATCATAAATTTATTCAAAATGTCCCCCCTTGTTTTTAATAACCGCCTCAAATCTCCTCCGAACTCCTCCTACGCAACTGTTCTTGTGAAATTTCCTTCCAAGATCTCTGGAGCGAACGCTTTAAATCATCCACACTGCGATGAAATTTACCACAGGCCTTTGATTCAAGAATGGACCAAACCGAAAAGTCCATAGGATTAACATCTGGGGAGCAGGGAGGCCACATTTCTTTGGACCAAAACCGTGGAAGATGGTCGTGGCACCAGTTTTGAGTGACATTTGCAGTATGTGAAGTCGCGCCGTCTTGCTGAAATGTCCATAGAGTGTCATTACCGAAGTGATCCTTAGCTGACTCCAACATTGGCGTCAAAATATTCTCAATATAACATTTAGCATTGACTTTGGCGCCTTGTTCCACAAAAATTAAAAGAGATCTCCAAGTTTCTGAAACGGCGGACCAGACCATTACTGAAGCAGGTTTCATGGTTCTGTGGACAGTTTTTTGGTTGTATGGGATGTCTTTTTGCACTTTTTACCAATTATTCTGTCATTCCTTCCGGTTGTGAGCCATTTCCACTATGAAAATTTATTTCGTCAGACCCAAAACAATTTCACCAGCCCGTGCCAGACTTCAATTCTCTCAGAAGTGCTTTGCTTCTCTCCAATCTCTTTTTCTTTACAGCTTCTGACGTCTCTTTTGGAAGGTGAAAGAGGACATCTTTAGGTCTTCTTTGACAACTCTTCTCATTTTTCTGGGACTCACATTAGCTGTTTTGGCTAACAATCGTATTGACCTTTTTGGGTTCCTCCTGATCTTCTCTCGGGCACATTTTATCAGTTTTTTGGTGCGTTGTGAGCGTGGTCTACCACTTCTTGGACGATCAGTCAAGTCTCCTCTCTCATTAAAACGCTTCACACACTTCCAAACAGTCGATCTCGCTATTGAGAGAGTCTTTGAAATGACGGAATCTGACTTCCCGGCACGGTGTAGAGCAATAATGGCTTCTCTTTTGTCTGACATTTTTGAATTGACTAAATTTTTGTAAAAATTAACACTGCCACGTCATAATGTAGTGTCTCTACTATAGTTCAAACCCTATCACCTACTTAGGAACCTATTTTTAAGAATTATATTAATGTTTGAAAAATTGCTTCCAAACTTACGCCCCACCCTGTAGCTAAGGAAAACTCAATGGTTAGTACACCGGAGACAAATGATCAGCACTTGCCTAAAATAATGACTTCAATCATAGTCTACATAAGTATCACCTTATTTCCATGGGACACCGTGGGACACCAAGTAACCCACTTATTCAGTCACATTTGTTGCAACGTGGGATACTGTGTAACCCACCTTAAAAATAACATCCATGAGTACAATTGTTGCAAGGTGGGATTATTTTTGCCCCACCTTTAGGCTTATAATGCAGCACTAAAATGGAATTGTTGTGATTTACGTTTATATCTCATACTATTGAGTTAAATTATATACAAATACACAATTGATTATTCCAAATATAAAAAAAAAATACCTGTGCCACTTGGTACTATTTTTATCTTGTGCCTCAAAGAGTTATGTGATAGTGTAAATAATAAAGTTATAACAAACATAACTGAAAACATGGAAGTTTCAGAGAACACTTATAAACCATATAAGGAATATTTTTTGTGGCTTTAAGCTTCCCCACGTCTCATTCGTTTACCCCTCACAGATCTATGGCCGATTCACATACAATCCCATCACTCACGAATGTGATTTTGCTGACGACACTCCATCAGGACAGGGACCCAGGAGAATGTATTTGGCACTAGGGTTCCTAACTCCCGCCTTCATAATCATAGCGTCATACATCTTCATATTTTACAAGGTAGGGTAACGTGTCACGGTGAAGAATATATTCAACATTTTGAGCGTTTTCATTGGTTATTTCTGGTAAAGAATCACACTCCATTTCACCGTGACTAAATTACCTACTGTACAAATAGACCTTACTTACAAATTCTGGTCATATACTTTAATTTATTTAGACATTTTCAGTAAGTCTGTAGAAAGTAGTACTTTCAAAATATGCAAATATTTTTTGTATATATCTCAAATTATTGTGTTTGTAATATTAATTGTGGGAAGATGATATTTAAGGCTAACATATTGATGCTTTTTAAATAATGCCTCATTGAAATTTTCATTCCATTGTTAATTCATATCTTGTAATTGCTATTTAAGTCTATACTGAATAATAGTCTTCAATATATCTAAAACCTGTAAAACTCGTACCAGACCAAACTGATATTCCGAACAAGATATGAATAAAGTGTCACATTGACATCAGTAGGTACAATATTTAATATATCTTTTTCATTCCCTCAGGCCCGTAGCAGCATACACAAAGTGAGGACAATGCAACAGCAGAGGCAAAGAAGAGCTGAGAGTACTTCTAGCTGTAACTCTAATGATACTCACAGGTGAAACTAGTAATTAGAACATTATCCTTATTATTTAAAGCTATATTGTATTTCTATTAAAAACAAGAATAAGAGTACGTACACACTAGTGGAACACCAATAATGTTGTTGGTTTTTTGGAGCGCCGCTTGTCTTATTTGGAGTATGGATACTGTGGTAACTGTAAATATTAATTTTTTGCTATTATCATGCATAATTTCGTTGCTTAATTTACTCATAAAGTTATAGAAAACCCAGCCTATCAAAAATAGACTCGACATTGTAATAATTGAGAGTGCGACAATATGGAGACGAAACGAAATGAAAAGGTATCGAATAAAAAAAAACCAAAAGGTATCGAATACTATATACTGCTGGTGTAGAACGATTCATTCATAGTAAATAAATAGAGAAGTATACTAATTTTCGAATTCACTGACGGTGAACTTGATCCATTCTTCAGAAACGATGAAAACAAATGGCGTCGCATATTATAAGTATTATTAGGTGAATATTATAAGTGGAGTGTACAACGTGATAAACACAATTTTATGTAAGTTAATTTCCATGAAAATGCACATTTAACTGAATGATAACACATTTTTTGTTTAGAAACAAATGGAAAATGTTTTGTGTGACGTCACTCATAATATTTTCGGATGTTCCAATATTGTACTTAGCATACTTCTCTATTTATTTACTATGGATTTAATAAAGTTTAATTCTCTCCGAGTGTAAAATTATCGGGATCTATGATTTTTAAAGCATACTGCACAGAGTCACAGCCCGAGTAGTAACTATATATTTATTACTAACATTGAATGGAACATTATTCACACCTCTTTCAATACTTATTTATGTTTCATTTCAGCAAACCTGCGATTGGACTCCGTTCTCGCGACATTCGGATCGCGGTGACCATTCTTGTGATTTTCATCGTGTTCTTGATTTGCTGTGCACCGGTATCTGTGATGCACTACTATGACGATACTGTGAGTCAAACAATCAGTAGATACTGAAAAACAATAATTAGTGCCATCTTGAATTTATATTGGTATACATATATGCACCATGTCATTTAGCAATAAGTATCATTGGAATTGATCAAAATTTGAGTTATTTTTTTAGGAATATATACGCTAGACCTGAACACACTTCCTGTATAATCCATAGTTTCATAAAAAACCTAGTTTCTAAAGTTAGAGAATATGTTATATTTTATAATTACGTAGATATGTGGAATATCCTACAAGAACTTTCTTCTTTCTACAAGATAAGATGCACTAAAGGTTTGAATCACACTGCACCATATTTCAATTGGAAATGATTTCTAATTGATGATTTACTTTCAGGGTAAATACACCACCTGCCTACTGTTGGTTCATCCTCTTTACTGGCTACAGTACTGCCTCAATATTTTCATCTACGTCTTCATGAACAAGCAGTACAGAGACGCCTACGTCAACTACATTTCGGGATGGTGGCCCTCATTCAAAAATGTAAAGTGCAATTAGAATAGTTTTGAATTTAGTGTTGTGATGATTTTTTAATCCTTTGTTCTAAATGTGTCTTTCATCTATTACTGTTGAGCCTTAATAAAAATTCTGTTTATCAACGGAAAATTAAAAATCTCGAATTATCAAAATTAAAATAACTTGAAATCTTCATCTTGGCACGATGGCTTAAAATTTCAGATATTTTAATATCACCACAGTTAGAGATCCCTACTGATTGAAATTAAGAATGCATGGAACCACGACACATCAAAATTCTGACGGTTTAATTAAATTTTGGATTAATGAGATTTAAACTAATCCGGGCTGAAAATTATGGAGGGACTCCTCTATTATATATCAGGATTATGATCGCCTCTCATAATTATAAGAATGACAAATGAATGCTTAAATTATAAATTTGAATAATTTTATTCTTATTTTCTTATTTACTTCCAGTTCACGATGGATAACCTGAAGTGGGCCGAAGAGGAGCCAACCTCCGATCGGGACAAGGACTGCAAAGTCGCGACTCCCAGACTGCATAAAGTGGCACTCTCCAACAGCTACGCAAAGAAAAACCAAGAGAACCAGCAGCAGAAAGAGAACTGTGTCTGATGCTTACATTGCATGATATTGATGTACATAATGTATAGTTTATATTATTATCACCACTCTGGTAATAAATTACAGAATTTTATGGTATATCAGCCTATCAAGAAAAGACTATCTCAAAAAATCTAGCTTAGACACAGTAAACGCAATATGCGTACCATGATACGTTGGGTTGAGTTTCTTTTAATATCGACTGTGAAAGTCACGAGATTCGAGTCATGTGATAAAGAATTTGCATTTGAAACACCTCTTTGAAATATGATATCTTTTATGCTATTCATAAAGTAAATTTATATTTAAAACTTAGGACAAATAAGTAGGAACTAGAATCAATTGTGATACTAACTCGTTATTATTTATACTGACTCATCATAATTATCATAGATTGTATACTGATCTTAAATTCTATATAACTCTACATTATATCATTTATGAACCATTCATAAATATATCTTAGATTTCAATTATAAAAGAGTATTAAAGATTATATTGGAGAGATAAAAATTATTATATTAATTAATTAGTTTGTTTGATAGAAAGGCTATTCTAAGAGCATTGGAAACACTTTCGTAAGACGAATTTTGTGACATATTTTTGTGAGGAGGAAATACACAAATTTAAAAATTCAAATCTAATAAAAATCTAATCTATAATTTTTGAGCCTTTTCTCAGTCACGTCGATCGGATCTGATTTTTTTTGTTTTTCTTCTAATTTTGGTCGAGTTTTGTTGTAAATATTTTTATCCTACAGATAAAATTTTCAACAAAATAAAATCAATTTAATATTTATACCATCATAAAATAGCGTAAACTTATCCTATTTTTGAAACTTATTATAGGACTAATGTAAATGCATAATACATTAGTCTATTAATATAATGTATAATTTTATACTATGCTCATTAAGATCAATGATATTATATATATGATATTTTTTACAAAAAAACATCAAAAAAAAATAATGACTGATGATTGTTATAAATATGAATAATTTCGACTGTTAGTAAAATCATTAAAAAAATTAAGTCTGCTCCGCCTACTTACCAACATAAAAAATGAAGTATGACATTTCTTTTCATAAAATACATTTTATTTTGATAAATATGAGTTTGTGTATAGAAAAAGTTTCAGTATTATTGTGAATTTATTTAAATATCCTAATGTATTTCTATATTATTGGCGTTATTTATACTGACAAGAATAAACTTGAAATTATATATTTACTGTTCCAAATTTCTCTCTACCCACTCATCTATAGTATGTGTTGTTGTTCTAATTATCTTTTAAATGGATTGGTAAGTTTTATTTATTTTTTGAATATTGCATCGGGAGACTACATGTAAAAGAAAAAGTCTTTTGAATTTTTCTAAGTTAGACATATTATAGAAGAAACAGTAAATGCTTTTTTTTAAGTTATTATTTGACTAATAATTGGTCATGGTAAAAATTTAGCCGTTCCCACTAACACGAAAAGTGGCTTTTTTCGAGAATTAGGCGACTATTTTCGGGGATTCAAAACAAGCTGTCTGAGAGTAACAAAAAATTCGTTTTCTTTAACAACAATTCCTTCTGAGAGTACCGTTTTCTTTCGTACAGAAGAAAGGTAACTAATGTAAATCGCTAGAGACAGGTGAGCAAGGGGTAACTCTCTGTGTCAATATTATGGCACTCATTGCTGCTAACATATCTATTAATATTACTAAATATACATTTTGAATGACTAATCGTTTTCTCATCATTTCTTAGTTGAAGTTTACAGATTTTTCATCTCTCAGGTTTTCCAACATGCATCAAATAATAAAATCAGTATCAAGATTATTCATAATTTTACAATAAAACATTCGTTTCTATAGTGAATATTGTAATACTATTATAAATATCGGAATATTGTAACGTAATATCATGTTTTACTCCAAGGTTTCGTAGGTTTCTCTCTTCTTCATCTCCATAATATCTTGCTTCATCCCGCCATGATTACTTTTCTGTGAACAGAGAACATGTGTCTTTCAAGAGAACTTGAAGATAAATTATCTCCATCAAATGTGAATAGAAATTGTTAAATTATCATCAAGTTAACTTATTAAATTTATAACATTTCATATCAAAATTTTCTAAATCCCCAAAGTTCTCACCGTCGCATCAACAGGTCCATCCTTCAAAGTTCTAAGCAGGAGAGGAGCAGTCAAGAGGTTGACAACTGAGAGGGCTCTCATTGTCCACGCGAAAGAGAAATTTATTGATATCCAGACTCCCAAGAGTGGACCTGATACAAAAAAGGCACGTGAATGGAGACCTTTTTAATACTATATTATCGAGTTTCAACTTTATGTTATTGCTCAAAAAATATAATCATCTCTTTATAAAACATCTCTTTGGCTTTCCTAGCAATAAGTGCAAATTCGTCTACCTACTCAGTATTTGTGATAATTTGTTTGAAATGCCTAAAAACTTCCACTTGTGATGATATTTAATTACCTATACAATATGCACCGGCTACTGCACCCTGTGCCAAAGCGTACACTGTGCCGTAGTGGGCGTTTGGTCTCTGTGTGTCCACATAAGTAGCTAGAAGAGGCAACATGGCCGCATCTACAGTACCAACTCCAATACCTACTCCCAGGTGAGGTAAAGTGAGACTGCCAACACTTCCAGAAAAAGGTACCTGAACAATATTCGTACTGTAGACAGATATAAAAATCTTCAATTGGTGAAAATTTGTATTAACTGTAGAAAATAGGAATTTATGATATAACATATTATTTCTTAAATACTGTGAGTACTTTTAACAAGCACAGATATTTTGTTCCGAAATTGTAAATGAGAGAACTGGAATGATGGATATTATTTTTGTCTCATTAAAAACATCGAAACTATGAAATCTTATGAACTGGTATGTTAACAATCTCTGCTATATATTGACCACTAATCTGATAATGTAAGTTAGTACATTTTAAACTCACCATAAAGGTTGACAATGAGACCAGTACTAGAGCAATCGCAGCAGCTTTTGATCGACCAAATTTGTATGCTGGAGCAGCGATCAAACTAGCTGCTGTGAAATAACCAATACTGTCTGGTAGAAACATTGCACCCAACTCCCATCTCTGAAATTTAGGAAAGAAACTAATTCGAATGACAATTTCTGATCACGTATTGGATGAACAACATATTGAAAACTTATTTTTCAATACTTAAAAACTCAAAAAATAGTCTTGTTTAGCGCTGAGAAATGATAAAGGTCATTTTTCTAAACAAGTTTGAGAATACTAAAGTTTGACACTCTGAAGCGGAAAGTGCTCACACAGGAATTAATACTGATGTCCTGTTCTTTAGTTTTGTCTAAAATGTTTAATTAACCTCTGGTTGGATGGTTGCTCTCAGATGGGTTGGAAGACAAGATTCTAGAACTGGGAAAGATGAAGTGGCTACTAAAACAGCTCCACAAGTCATGGCGATGTTTTTGTCTTTGATAAGTGACAGGAGGTCATCTTTCTGTTCACTTAGAGAGTTCTGGACGTTCTTCCAGGGTTGTAGAATAATAATCATACTGGCTATAAACAGAGGAGAAATGGTTGTTATATTAGTGAAATACAAACAAATCGTTGTATAAATGATATAAATAAAAATGTCAGTTTCTGAACTTAGCTCTAATGAATATAAGATACTACGGATGAGAAGCTATATTCTTATATTCTATTTTTCTCCAGATACCAAGTATAGCATAATCTTAAATTGAGTAAATGTCATCGTTGCAATGAATCAAGTTGCTTACCGATGAGCAGTCCAACAAAGCCAGCTAATATAAAGAAAGGAGGAGCAGGAGAGTTGGTGAACTGGTACAACAATCCACCCATGGGATAGCCAAGAACCACTCCCAAAGCCACGCCTCCTTGTATTAAGCCAATCATCTTACTTCTAGTGACGTCATCTTCATACATGGTAGCGACTAATCCTAGACCTGATAATGACAGAATGAATGATTTAAATTTTAATTTCTAAACCTCACATTAAAAGCTTCATATTCTTCCAACTGACATAATTCTCAGTTTGACTCGAACTGATGTCACTTAATGATTTAGTCACCTGTGATGGCAATACAAGAAGAGGCAACTCCATGGAGACTGCGGGCCAAAGCCAAGTGAAGTACTGATGTCGAACAGGCAAATGCTAAACAAAATACAATTGGGAATTGAGGGAGATTTTGTTTTGAAATTATTATATTTGTATTTGAAACATACTTTTAAAAAATAAATTGGGAGAAAAGTATTAAATGTGTAATCGTTGGAGCAATTATAAATTGTATCTGGTGATGCATATCGGATGTTATGGATTTTGAAGGGATTGAGAAATTTATTATAATTACTATTGCAAAAGTTTCCAATCGCAGATTCACCTTTAATAAAATAATGGTTAGCTGCTATATTACATTTCAGAAGTTGTTTCTGCTTTTAAAAAGTCATTTGTTGATCCATTCATGTCCATATGAAAAATGAATAGAATGTGCTGAATATCTAAGTTTGTTATTTCTTTTCTCAATTAAACTACAGAACGTAACTGTGATCACAAATTTACTGAATCCTAGTTCACTCAAAGGCTGAAAACATTTCTCTTACCAGTGGTAGAAGCTAGCATTATGCAGCAGCCTATGATGAGGGGAATCGAGTACCCCATCTCACGAGTCACCTTCGCCACCAGTGGAGTGACCAGCAACTGAACCAGGGACCTAGCAGCCAACAGTGGACCGACCTCACCATCGTACTCATTAGTTAGTCTACCTAACTGGCCGATGGTAACATTAATTTTATTTTGAACCAGAGCATTCTTCTGTTTTTTTATTCCAATGGTGCTTCGTTTTTCTAAGGTTGCGATGAGATTTTCTTTGCTGCTTGTTGATTTCATATCAACCAAATCCGATAATTCTTCTCTAAAAGAAAAATCCCGTTTTCGGTTGTTAAATTCATCTGATTCATGAAACAAATTAACGTTTTTCATTCTGATTGGAAATGTTTTCTTCCCAACAAAAGGAAATTTTTGGTTATTTTGGTTTTCTTTCACCAGTCCTGCTTTTGTTGTGGCGTCATTCAAGTCGTTCCTCATTTCACCAATCATGGATTTAATCAGCGTTGTATCTATTGTTGTGTTATTGGAGTTTCTCTTTCCACCAATTGCAGTATACGTTGTAGAGTCATTCAGGTCATTCCCCTTTCCACCAATCACGGCTTTGATTCGTGTTGTATCTCCTATTGCTTCATTCAAGTAGTTTCTTTGTCGACCAATGATGGCTTTAGTCTGTGCTATATCTGTTGTTGCGTCATCCAAGTCGGTCTTCTGTCCACCAATCACGACTTTTGTCCGTTTTATACCTGTTGTTGCGTCACTCAGGTCGTTCCTCTCTCCACCAATCACGGCTTTAATAAGGTGTGGATGGTGTACCACCACTGCAGGCAGGGAGAAGATTGGTTCATTATCAGCCTCTTCTAATCTCGCCAAGTACTCTGGTAAGATTGGAACTGGAAAAAGTAATTGGGTGAAATCACTTTAAGATAATGATACAGTGAATACTGGGTGACTTACAAAAAGTTAACCCAACTTTAAATTCGTTTATTTCAACAACTATTGTATGTGCAGTTTTCTTCCAAGTACTATTTTGTTAATTGAACATTTTTCCATCCGCAGTTAAATTTCATAAAGGTTTTTATTCATTTTTGTGAATATAATAACTATTTTATTAATAGGTGGTGAAAATGGCCTTGTGCAAAATCTAATGGTCAGAAAACAGACAATGAAGTAAGTTCAAACACTAAAAACATCTTTATTGGCCAACAACCCCATTAATAAAACAGATTTATTTCCATGTTTTAAGAGTATTTATATAACTATTCCTTTTATATAATATTGACAATATGGAGAAATATGATTAAGTACAAAAAGGAAGGCTCAAGTTTAGATTTTAACAAGGTTTGTTTATACCGCAAGAGAATAGTATGATCTGAAGACAAAATGAATTTTGTTCAGCAAATCCTTTTAAAAAAATATAAATGTTTCTGTTAGGAGAAATGGAGACCCATTTCTCCTAACAGAAACAATAATCTTATAAAATGATTTACTGAACAAAATTGATTGTTAAAAACTGGAAATAAATCTGTTTTATTAATGGTGTTGTTGGCTAATAAAGATGTTTTTAGTGTTTGAATTTGCACAAGCCCATTTTAACCACCCATTAATAAAATATATATTATTATATTCACAAAAATTAATAAAACTTTATGAAAATCTAACAGTAGATGGAAATAGGTTCAATTAAGAAAATGATTCTTGAAAGAAAATTGTACCTACAATTGTTGTTGAAATATATACAAATTTAAAGTTAGGTTAACTTTCTTGTTGTCATCCAGTGTATGTAGATTCAATCCAACGAATTTGCTTATTCAATCGAACACAAATCATACGTAAATGTAATCCTATAAGAATGAATATATATCAAGTCAGTATGAAAATTTGTTTACATGGTATTTGAGAAGAATTAACAATGTTATCCCTTTCAGGGTTTAATTCATCATCGACAAAAATAAAATACCGCTTGTGAATTAATTTCAATAGATTACAATTTATAGTATTGCTTTATAGTGATGTTTTTGTAGATGTTTTCCATTGAATTTGTTTGAATGAATTCACAATAGGATCTATCAGAACTATTTCTGTGGGATTATTTAAAATAAATTCATTCACCTCATTTTCACTTCCCTTCTTGCTTGAATAATATTCATTTGATAATTTAATAAAAATTTTAATAAATATTTTTTATTCGCAATTTGAATGGGAATAAAGCTATAATTATTGTTTTATATTTTAGGTTTACATGTGTATGTGATTTAATATCAATAATTTAAAAAGGTATTACAAGTAACTTAAATCATTCCAAAGCCACTCACCTACCACTGTGAGTAAGACATTGTCAAACACAAATGCGAGATAGACAATAATGACTATGGTTTTTCTGGATGTGTAACGCGTCTCTTCAATGGCCATGATTGAAGTACAGACCTTCGGCACCTCTGACTACGGAGAAAGTTCTTTCGGAACTGAACAGACATTCTTAGCCAAAGCCAAACTATTTAGGAGTGTTTTCTATTTTACGCTCAAATGACTAATAGAAAGTCAACATGGTAGAAAGTCAAATAGAAAGACTAATAGAAAGTCAAATAGAGAGACTAATAGAAAGACTAATAGAAAGTCAAATTCGGTGCAAAAGAGGTACAGTAAAGGATGCTTTTTTGGACACATTGACCATGAAAATAAAATACCATTGGTGATCTGCTATCATATATCAGGTTTATCTTTCTAATATGCATATAGGTATTAGGATATGTATTCAGCCATACATTAAATAAGACTGTAAATAAGATATAACTAAGAAAACGAATTCAATTCTCTATTTGGTAATGAATTTCCTCTTTGAAATATGTTATTTATTCATATCCTGATGTGTACTCATATCCCTAAGAGTTATTCAAAGAGTCTCCGTAAGAATTGCGTAAATAAAAATACGGTTTATGAGTTTTTGAAGCTACGGAACATTCTTACAGAAGAAAGAACATTTATTCACTTGGCGAGGGGGGAGGGTGGGAGGCAGTTTCTCCTTCACTTACCGAAGACTGGGACTGTGAGATAAGACTGTAGGAGCTGTGGGGTGTGAAATTTGAAAATTTTGACTCAAATATTCGACCTGCATTATTTTCATGGGAGGAATTGTTTACGTATATTGACAGTTTACGCAAACTGTGTACACAATTGATGTTGTTCTTACATATTTTCCACTTACATATTGAATGAGAGTTTGTATTCCATGACAGAGAATATCTTGTGAATAACAGAAAAAAGTAAGTTATCTAATATACAGTGTTATAATGGCTAAGATATACTAACGCAATGAAATGAGATTTAATACTTCCTGTTATACTAATACTCTTATTGTATTATAATGGAATTGCTATGAGTTTTAAGGAATTAATGCCGTGCAGATTTAGGCTTTATTTAACATTGATATGAACAACATCTGTAACAAACGAAAGAACACAATAATACACTTAAACACAATTAAATTAACACTACAAACTACAAAACAAACTAACAAGAAATGAACACTCAAAATATGAATGATTGTATAAATTAAACTACTCCTGTACAATCTGCACCCCAATGATTTCACTCCTGTACAATCTGCACCCCAATGATTTCACTCCTGTACAATCTGCACCCCAATGATTTCACTCCTGTACAATCTGCACCCCAATGATTTCACTCCTGTACAATCTGCACCCCAATGATTTCACTCCTGTACAATCTGCACCCCAATGATTTCACTCCTGTACAATCTGCACCCCAATGATTTCACTCCTGTACAATCTGCACCCCAATGATTTCACTCCTGTACAATCTGCACCCCAATGATTTCACTCCTGTACAATCTGCACCCCAATGATTTCACCCCTGTACAATCTGCACCCCAATGATTTCACTCCTGTACAATCTGCACCCCAATGATTTCACTCCTGTACAATCTGCACCCCAATGATTTCACTCCTGTACAATCTGCACCCCAATGATTTCACTCCTGTACAATCTGCACCCCAATGATTTCACTCCTGTACAATCTGCACCCCAATGATTTCACTCCTGTACAATCTGCACCCCAATGATTTCACCCCTGTACAATCTGCACCCCAATGATTTCACTCCTGTACAATCTGCACCCCAATGATTTCACTCCTGTACAATCTGCACCCCAATGATTTCACTCCTGTACAATCTGCACCCCAATGATTTCACTCCTGTACAATCTGCACCCCAATGATTTCACTCCTGTACAATCTGCACCCCAATGATTTCACTCCTGTACAATCTGCACCCCAATGATTTCACCCCTGTACAATCTGCACCCCAATGATTTCACTCCTGTACAATCTGCACCCCAATGATTTCACTCCTGTACAATCTGCACCCCAATGATTTCACTCCTGTACAATCTGCACCCCAATGATTTCACTCCTGTACAATCTGCACCCCAATGATTTCACTCCTGTACAATCTGCACCCCAATGATTTCACTCCTGTACAATCTGCACCCCAATGATTTCACCCCTGTACAATCTGCACCCCAATGATTTCACTCCTGTACAATCTGCACCCCAATGATTTCACTCCTGTACAATCTGCACCCCAATGATTTCACTCCTGTACAATCTGCACCCCAATGATTTCACTCCTGTACAATCTGCACCCCAATGATTTCACTCCTGTACAATCTGCACCCCAATGATTTCACCCCTGTACAATCTGCACCCCAATGATTTCACTCCTGTACAATCTGCACCCCAATGATTTCACTCCTGTACAATCTGCACCCCAATGATTTCACTCCTGTACAATCTGCACCCCAATGATTTCACTCCTGTACAATCTGCACCCCAATGATTTCACTCCTGTACAATCTGCACCCCAATGATTTCACTCCTGTACAATCTGCACCCCAATGATTTCACCCCTGTACAATCTGCACCCCAATGATTTCACTCCTGTACAATCTGCACCCCAATGATTTCACTCCTGTACAATCTGCACCCCAATGATTTCACTCCTGTGCAATCTGCACCCCAATGATTTCACTCCTGTACAATCTGCACCCCAATGATTTCACTCCTGTACAATCTGCACCCCAATGATTTCACTCCTGTACAATCTGCACCCCAATGATTTCACCCCTGTACAATCTGCACCCCAATGATTTCACTCCTGTACAATCTGCACCCCAATGATTTCACTCCTGTACAATCTGCACCCCAATGATTTCACTCCTGTACAATCTGCACCCCAATGATTTCACTCCTGTACAATCTGCACCCCAATGATTTCACTCCTGTACAATCTGCACCCCAATGATTTCACTCCTGTACAATCTGCACCCCAATGATTTCACCCCTGTACAATCTGCACCCCAATGATTTCACTCCTGTACAATCTGCACCCCAATGATTTCACTCCTGTACAATCTGCACCCCAATGATTTCACTCCTGTACAATCTGCACCCCAATGATTTCACTCCTGTACAATCTGCACCCCAATGATTTCACTCCTGTACAATCTGCACTCTAAAATGGACTGGGGTGCAGTTTCTACAGATGATCCTTTTTTTTACCTGATTATGGTTTTTCCGTACCTGAGTAAGGAATTTTTTTTTTCCTAAATAACCAGATTGTTATTTAAAAAGATATATTTAGAAATAAGAAAGAAATTAAGATAGCAGTACCCTCTTTGAACTGAACGAATTTTTAGCCTACCCAATAATATTAGCTTTATTCATCACTGTGGGCCGCGAAAATTTTGTTGAACGTTTATCGGTTCGTGACGGTAAAAAGGTTGCCGACCACTGGGTTAGAGCTCTAGTTCTCTATTCATTAAACACGAAATGAACTTCAACGGATCGACATAATCAAGATGCGAATCTTTTTGATATTCTTCATCCTTCTTGAGAATTCCCTCACAAAACAAAACAGGATGCCCAAATTCGTGGTCCTAAAATTTCTGACAATAATTTTTCTATTCGAATAAATGATAAATTATTTTTCTTTCTTTGTTAAACTTCTATAATCAGAAATTTCGGTGCTAGTTCGGTATGCGATATGGATAGAATTCATTACCAAGCAAATATAAAGGATCGAGGTATACAAGATACAAAATATAATAAAACTTTTATTTCCATATGAAAAAGGATGATACAACATAAAGGCCCCCACACACTACACGATCCACGAGCCGAGCCGCGAGCCAGTCCTCAGACTCGCGCGAGCATGCCTGGCTCGGCTCAGACTTTCTGCCTCCCCCACATTACACGAGCCAAGCATTAAGGCCCCCACACACTACACGATCCACGAGCCGAGCCGCAGCAAGGCCTCTGGCTCGCGCGAGTCTACTTGGCTCGGCTCGGACTTTCTGCCTGCCCACACATTACACGAGCCGAGCATTAATTTGAAAGTTTTTTCTCTTAAGAGATAGGTAATACCATGGACATGGAAATTTATTTACATTAAATTTATTTACATTAAATTTATTTACATTAAATTAATTTACATTAAATTAATTTACATTAAATTAATTTACATTAAATTTATTAACATTAAATTAATTTACATTAAATTTATTTATATGAAATTTATTCACATGAAAAAAAAATACATAAGTTTTTTTACATAATTCGTGTTGTCCGTGTTCGCCCGAGCGAAAGTATTTCCAAGCTCAGTGGTTTGTCGGAGCGTCTGGACGGCGCTTTAGCTGACCGCAGGCTCGGCTCGTGCTATTTTAACCCCACACACTACCCGAGCCGAGCCACGAGCCAAGCCAAATATCTGAAAGTGACAGATCAACACGAGCCGAGCCACGAGCCTGATTGCGCGGCTCGTGGCTCGGCTCGAAGTGCCCACACACTACACGATCTGGCTCGGGGCTCGGCTTGTTTGCTAAAGCTCGGCTCGTGGATCGTGTAGTGTGTGGGGGCCTTTACACTTCTCAATAAGATTTTAAAGTGATTATCAATCTGGTTTCCCAAAGTGAAGAAATACTACAGATGTTATTTTGAACTTTGTAAAAAATATTTACCATGAACTAAGTTCCCCACACACTACACGATCCACGAGCCGAGCCTTAGCAAACAAGCCGAGCCCCGAGCCAGTTCGTGTAGTGTGTGGGCATCATCGAGCCGAGCCACGAGCTACGCAATCAGGCTCGTGGCTCGGTTCGTGCTGATCTATCACTTCCAGATATTTGACCTGGCTTGCGCGAGCCGAGCCTGCAGTCAGCTTATCTGAATTGGAGAAGTCAAGCAAACTAATGCTCGGCTTGTGTAATGTGTGGGGAAGCAGAAAGCCCGAGCCGAGCCAGGCAGGATCGCGCGAATCTGAGGCCTTGCTCCCGGCTCGGCTCGTGGATCGTGTAGTGTATGGGGGCCTTAATATAATATTTTATTTCCTTAAAAATATGTAATTGAAAAAAATACCCAATTAAATAATCACTTATGAGTAGTAATTTACATATCAACTACATTCTACTAAACTTATATGAATATGACGTAAAATAGGCAATTAATTATATATATGAATATACAGCTCTAATGATTTTTAATTGAATTTTATTTACTTTGAAAGCATTTTGACAATATCAGACAATATATATCTCCTCTATATTGTTTGTTTGGTATCACAGATACTTGAGCAGAAAAATAATTATCATATTAAATTTAAATAATGCAACATCAGATCACACCCAAATTTCAATGGCTTTAATTCAGAAACTATTAAACTTATAAATAATTTGAAAATCACATTTTGTTTATCAACATTTATTCCATATATGTATAAAATTTTAGATGAATATACCCAACCCTTTTCTTTACATAGTATTTTTAGTGACCGATGCCAAAAACCTGTTTGTGCACTATTGGTTTAACTTTGAATTTTAGGATATTAAAACCATGTTTTTAATAACTTTCAACAGTTTATTAAATTAAAAAAAACAGTTATTAAAACAATAAAAGGCGTTTATTAATACGCAACCGTAAAAAAATAATCAAACTGTTCCTCCTATTAATCGTTTCAGGCGATCTGGTGGGCCATTCGAGACGATGGTTCAGGGCGATAATGCGTATTGCCGAATTGCTCATTTAGTTTTTCCTAACAGTAACAGATGTGAACCCGTCTTAATCCAACCAGGATTTTGATTGATTCTGTTTCCATGTATTTCTCGAAGTCTTGGAACGATTATTTCATTTAATAGATCAAGGTATCTATCTCCATTTAAATTATTTTTGTAAAATTAAGGACAGACGATACGGCCAAGTCGGCCATTGGTACCTAGTCCAATCCACACACAGACTTTCTCTCACGAAATTCTTACGTCAAAGTTGAAAGTAGGAGGTTGGTTCTTCGGTGAAGATGTGCGAACATTATGATAATTTATTTTGCCATTCAAATGAAAAGTGGTCTCATCACCAACCACATTATCGTCCACAAACCGGACATTTTTTTGCTAAAAACAATGCGCAAAATTCAACGCCGAAGAAGATCGGTATCAAGGTGTTTGTTTCGCTCGTACATCTTGTAAGGATGTCACTTCAAATTTAAGGTTACAAATCTGTTGAATGTAGATTTAGTAACATTTAATCCACTTTTTATTGCAGTGATTTTCAAATTTTCTGTAAGTGCTTCTTGAACATTTCGAACTGTGAAATAAGTGTTTTACTGAAAGTGCGCAAGCAGGTTTTTGGTATCGGTCCCTAAAAATACAGCTAAAGGAAGAAAGTTGAATCGATTCATCTAATATTTTGTACAGAGATAGAACAAATGTTGAGAAATAGTTTTTGAATTACAGCCTTTGAAATTTGGGTATAGTTTTTTTGGGACACCCTGTATAGCACCGAAAATTCTTATCAAAAACCGTAAATAATAATAGAAGTCAAACGCTTGATATTTCATTTTAGAAATACATACAATAAATAGTCATTTAACTTATGAATAAATAATGAATTTATTTATCCTATTTATTGCGAGTGCATCAAATTCTTATTTTGTAGGTATAAAAAAAACGGTTTCTATAACAGTTCAGATATTTGGCTGAGATATAATTTCATCCGCAGTAGACGGTGATATAGGTACAAAAACACCTGTACGAAACATATTATATACTTTAATAAAGTTAATCAATTAATTTGATCGAATTGTATTCATATTTATTGCAACAGTTTTGAAGATATACTGAAATTGAAAATAAACTGATTTTTGTAGTAATTTATTAAAATTGAAATGGAATAATAATTTTCAACTGAGAATAGAAGATCAGTGAGTATTCTAAAATGTCATACCATTTACTAAAAGAATAGTTATACACTGACTATTCAATAGAGATATATAATATAACAATTATTTCAAAGCATCACAATTATATATTCTATATTTTCATATAAGACTGTTTTCATATCACCTTATAACAATAAAATAATATTACCATTAGCTGTATAAGAAACCATGTTAAACACCATTCCCTAAAATATATAAAAAATAATTCAAAACATAGTCAGTAAATATTGTTTTATTCGTCTAAAATCTACGAAAATATATCAAAACAAACTAGAAGAAAGTCACGTTTCACACTCACAGTCCTCGGAAAGTGAGTTTAGAAATTCCTAAAGGACAATAATTAGGCTGAATTCTACATTCCGAGAACTGAGCATGTCCGAGTACTACAACGTTCGAACTAATAGTATAACAAGAGAACAGGTACTGGTATGGTCTCAACTAGGTTGACTTTACTCTCAAACTAGTAGTGGTGGGGGTAGAACTTCTGGTACTGGTCTTCATAGAGACCCTCCTGGGGGAAGTAGAGGTAGGCAAAGGAGTCCCGGGGGGAGAAAGAGGAGGGGTAGGACTGGTAATCTACCGCCTGCACACTCTGGTGACGAGTGGCGGGTTTGTGGATGGAAGAACGACTTCTCAAGGCAGTGTTGACGTTATTGGTGTTCATCCAGTCGCTGTTAGCGGGGAACCTGAAGGGGGGGGGGGAATTTACCAGTCAGTAAATTGACATTCAACAGATTAATAAGTAATGTTTAATATATAATTGAATTATACGAAACAATTCTCGTGATTGAAGGACAAAATAGGGTAATTTTTGCGCGTTTTTACAACTGGTTATGAATCTATCAGACTCTTTAACTCAAGATGGATATAGTTAATAACTGATACGATTTTATAAACGCTATTTAAAGTGTTAGATCTGATAAGTGTTTTGTCTTCTATTACTGTTCTTTTTACTCACTGAGTGCCACTGCTGCCCCCTCTACTGACAAACACGGGGGCAATCTCCCCCTGTCTGTTGCCCCTGGAAATGCCCTGGTAAGTGTTGTAACTCATTTCTGAGGTTCCTGGGAACTTCCTCTTCATCATTCCGCCTGGAATGGGAACAGGGAAATATTAGCAATGAATTTCAGGGTAAAAATTACAGTAGGGTCATCGTAGATGGTAGTCTTTAATCCATCATCAATTTCTCCACTATAATATTTTCAGTATTTATATTAAAAGTGTTTTTACGTTAAGAAAATAAAAAGAATAGACAAAAGTAATAGTGATCTATTTGCAACTTGGAAAGGAAGAATTTACAAAATTAGTCATTCGACATTTTAATATTGAGATCAATTTGGAAATAAAATATACGTAACTATTAATTTATAGTTTTTTCTATTATAATTCAAAGTTTTAAAAGAAATAGAATTAGATCAAAATTAATACATTAACTATGTCTATGAATGAATAATAGTATCAATTAAATAAAACAAATATTACGTTAAATTATGTTCTTTTTTCTTTAATAGAGACTTAAATAGAAGTTAAAATGCACTTAATTGTAATATTAACCAAGTTACCGAAGTTTAAAATCTTTTTCCACTGAGAAAGTCTACCACAGTTATTATGGTTACATAACAGTTACCAACCTGTTCCGAACATGGGTTTGGCTTGGCTGACGTACGAAGACATCTGGCAGAGGAGTACGACAACTGCCGTCAAACAAACACTGAGTGTGACCTTCATAGTAATGAATATCCTGAAAAAGAGGAAACAGTCACAAACACAAAGATTATATTTAGTGAATGGAAAGAATATGGCATCGTCAGTCCTTCTAAATTGTAAAAATAATTTTAAAGATTAGTTAGTACTATTTTAGTATATCTAAGAAATTGATTATGAAATTATTATTATGAAATGAAATTATTAAATGAAATGATTTAACAGTGAGTATCGAACTGTTGCATTGACACAAATATTAAATGTCATCGTTATAATAACTGGATACAAAAATCATTGCAAAAGGACAATATAAGTATGATATTTTTCCATAGGTAGGTATTATATTCATTTTTTTTTTCAAACATAACATGATTATTCATAAGTATTTTAAACGTGTTTCTTTAATTCCACATCAAGAATAAATAATATGACCTTTATTGTTAATAGGAATTCCAGGACAAACGTGTACATTTGTATTGATTTGTCAGTCAGTTTGTTATTTTCTAGCATGTTCTTT